>JALIGW010000002.1:31778719-31961219 GCA_023053685.1 Diadophis punctatus similis | reverse complement strand
ATAGCTGTGATTTGTTTCGGCTCCTTCAGCTGAAATATTTTATCAAAGCTCTCTGCAAAGCCAGTCTATTGTGATTGTTTGATTGATTTATTATGGCCATCACATCAGTATTGACTAGAGATTCAGAGTGGAAATCTGTCCCATATTCACTCTGAATCAAGTTCATCTACATTGTTACTGATTGTCCTTTACTTCTCCTTCCTTCCACCTGTTTCAAGCATGATTTTTCCCCCTTTTCTTCCATTTTATTTATATATAAAATTCAATTGCATGAAGGACCATAATTTTATATCCACTTATAAGGAAGTCAGTGTGATTTTTCTCAGTAAGATGACTCTTGAGTTGACATGTACTGTATATATATATATTAGGCCTGAACCTGGTTAAAAATCCAGAAATATCAAGGTTATAAACTAGATTGGAAATCAAATGCATCCCAGAAACTTGTACCCTGTTTCCCCCAAAATAAGACATCCCCTGATAATAAGCCCAATCGGGCTTTTGAGTGCATGGCAATAAGGCCAAGGGCTTATTTCAGTTCAAAAAAATATAAGACAGGGTCTTATTTTTGGGGAAACACATTAATAGCAAATCATTTCCAGGAGAATGACTTTCTGGATTTCTAACTAGGTTAGATGTTGATGTTTTAAATTCAGCCAAGATTGGCTAGATGCACCCAGCTAGACTGACATATATAGAGATTTAATATAAATAAATTTGTGAGCCTGTACAGACATACGCACTGCACATGAAAAGAATGCCTGATTCTCTGCTGAGAGATAACCACAATGTTGTCTGTTCTTCATTATAATAATTGTATACAGCTATTGGCATAATAGTTTGCTTGAAAGTTGGCTTATTTTCTTTTGTTATGATCTTTAATTGTTTGAATAAGGGCAATTTCTTATTCTGAGCAAAACTCCAGAAGTAGATAAACCCAGCGGCTTGGTTTCTAGTAGCTTCAATGCCACTTGTTTGAAGAACATGATCAGCTCTCTCTAGACGAGCACAAACTGTTCTTATAACATGGTTCCTCATAGAAACTTTTATATAAAAGAGAACGATGTGGATTTTTCATTCCATGGAAAGATAGAATCACATCTTAAACAAACAAACAAAACACGTATTTATTTCCTTCAATGGAAACTAATCAAGGAGAGGACCAACTTAGAACCCAGGAGAAATTTTCTGACAGTTAGAACAATTATTCAGTGGAACAACTTACCTCCAGAAATTGTGAATGCTCCAACACTGGAAGTTTTTAAGAAGAGATTGGACAACCATTTGTCTGAAATGGTATAGGGTCTCCTGCAGGGGTGAAATTCAGTAGGTTCTGACAGGTTCTGGAGAACCGGTAGCGGACATTTTGAGTAGTTCGGAGAACCGGCAAATGCCACCTCTGGCTGGCCCCAGAGTGGGGTGGAAATGGAGATTTTGCAGTATCCTTCCCCTGCCATGCCAACCAAGCCACGCCCACAGAACCGGTAGGGAAAAATTTTGAAATTCACCCCTGTCCTGCCTGAGACTAAAACTTGGACTAAAAGACCTCCAAGGTCCCTTCCAACTCTGTTATCATTTGATAAACCAATTGTTTGCTGTTAGAACTAGAATATATTTCCTCATTGGGGTGACATATATTCCTGCATGAATATTTAACTACCTGCATGTTTGAAATCATAGATGTGTAGTCTGAGATAAAAGCAGTTTAGTGTCTGAATTTGAGAAAAAAGGGGGGGGCAAAGAGTTTGAATGTATCTGGACCTGGTGCAAGTTGTGTTGGAAGCTAAGGAGATACATCATGTTATATTAAGATCCATATTGTTGCTTTGAAAATCCATTTCTTCTGTATTTTGATGTTGTTTTTACTAGGTTCTACTTATATCTTGGCAATTCAAACCATGTATTTCTCATGCACTTTCATCAGAGGAAACCAAATTCCTTATATCTCTATATTTCACAGCAGTCAGACAAATGAGGAACCAATGAGTTAGATACTTGTTTCTGTTCTAAATAAGAAGAAATTTTTAAATTGACAAAGATTAATAGCATGTAATGGATGCATATATGAAAAGAGAGATTTAGTTGACATACTGCATGAGCTGATTCCATTATTACTAGAATATTATGAAATACAGTGTACAGGTATGACAGAAAGAGAGCTATTAATCAGATGGCTCTCTGACATCCAAGTGCTTAATCAAACCCCAGTGAAATCAAATGGATTATATTCAAATAGGTGTTTTTTTTAGATCATATTCTGCTTGACAGCTCTGCAGTTTGAAATGCTAAAATCCATTGAGTATAGGCTGAAGTTATATGTCATATTCTAGACAAATATATTACATTTTATAACAAATCAATTTGTCAATATGTAGTCCAGCAGATCAGAGGCTAAGAATTTGACTTTTAGCTTACAATACCTCCCATTCTTTATATTTAAAAACATATTTTTGAATAAATTTTTAAAAAATCTAATCCAATGTCCATAAAATGATGAACATAAAAGGTGGGGATTTTGTAAATTGTTAGTCAATATATATGGAGGACACTAGACAGGGGAAGGCTACAATAGGCCCTATTTCCTAAGTCTACATATGTCTTCTGAATGCTTATGAACATATATTCATAGTATTGTTTACCATGCAACTGAGCAACTCTTTCTTTAATTTATAGGTGATGCATGTGTCTCTAATCCTTGTAAAAATGGAGGCATCTGTGTGGCTGGTTTGGATGGTTTCTATACTTGCGAATGTCCTGATGGCATCATAGATTCCAATTGTTCTAGTGTTATGGAGGTTGGTAAGTGCAAATAAACCAAACAGTAAAAATGTTAATATGCATTGTTATTTTCTAAAATATGAAAGTGCAAAGTTTCCTAATCCTCCTTGTGATAATCAAGCCATGATCTTTACTCCAAATGGTTTAATTTTATTCTTTGTTTACTGACTTCATATTTTCCTACACTGGCTATCTTACTGGTTTGATAACGGTGTGCCTCATTTTAATAAATCTGATAACAATTTGAAATAATCAGGATATGGGTCTTATTAATATGACCTGAATAGGTAGCATGGAAGACATACATGAATTATGGTGAATCAACATGCCTTCATCACCAGACTACAAAAAAGATTCATGCAGATTTTACAAGGAAGCCTAAAATACTGTCTTGAAAATGCTACCATAGACCTTCTAGGTGGAAGTTAGTTTTATTGGCTTCACCTGGATGGCATAATGTGCAGTGGGGCCTTTAGTATATTTCAAAAAACCATAGTTGTTAGACAGATTACAAATAATCTGGAGCCTGCAGGCAGTACCACATTTAAAAATATATATTTTAACATTTTTTCCTATCTATGTCCAGTGGCTGGAAATAAGCTTTCCTGGACCAAGAAAGTGAATATTGTATGGTTGGGAGGCAAGTGAAATATTGCAACTAGCCACAGAGAAATAGAAGCTGAAAGAATTACGGTACTGCTTCAAAGTTAAATTACACTTGACCAAAGAACTTCCTGGATGCTTGTTTTATTGCAGTGAATTTTAGATCCATTTTTCCAGTTAATAGGGGAGGAAATGAGAAAGCCTTGCTATCTGCCAGTTCTATAAAATCAGCCTGGGACTCCTGAATCAACCTTTCTATCTCATGAATTGTTTGCAGTAAATAAGGCTTCAACAATCTAAAAGAAACAGTGACAACTTTTCCATTACGTTCTTAGTAGCAAGAGTTGCACATTGTGAATATAATTAAGTCATGTCTATATATTTTTTTTTTGTATATGATTATCTTAGTTTGTGTGGAAGCCCACCATTTTTGCATACAGTCAGACTTGTATCTATGGTACAGTATATAATCTTAGATCAGTGGAGTTTACACTGAAGGTTTTCTGTCAGCACAACTCTTTTCTACTAAGGCGGTTGGTTTTTGTTATCTGGCTATGAAGGATTTTCAGAAGAGGCTCAATGGTGAACTCTCAAGGCTGATATAATTGGTTTTCTGATTGAAATTTCTGTCAAAATTACCATGACTTACACCCTATCACTCTTTTTAAATTCTATTTGCTTCACATTTAGCAAATTGTTATATTTATTTTATGCTGGTTAATGACAATAAGGATTTGGTTAATTTAGATTTGGTGTTCTTGCACATAACGGAAGGAGTCTCCGTATTTTTTTCCTATGCCAAATTTGATGGTTCTGTGATTCTGTTTCACTATAAATCTAATTCTTTTTTAAAGAAATCATGTTTTTTATGCCACATTATTGGAGTTAAGATTAGGGTTAGGATTTTTCCCTATTTTACATTATTGGAAGAAGTATATGAAGTTCTGATGTCCAAAACGTTTTCCAGATTTGTCCTGGGCAATCTGTCTAAATTTATGTTTTTAGACTATGGACACCCCTTATTTATGGTCATTTGATACTCATTTTGTAGGCACGTTTTTACATAAACCCTTTTTGAAAGCAAGTTTCAAATGCCTTTTATTTCAGGCTTCTCCCTCAAGTGCAGTTGGGTTTTGAACCTTACATTTTTTGTTTGTTTTTTAATCACAAATTCCACCATAAATTCCTTAACAGTTTAGAATTTGCTATAAATCTGGTATAAATTTGAGGAAACTTGCAATTTGGGGTCAAATTTCTCTGAAGATTCGGATCAAAGGCATTTCTTTCTCCATGACCATACTACCCTTTCCGAAATATGGAAAAAAGACCAATTTGTGTGTTCTTGTGCTGGATCAGATTCTGTAATTTCAATATAAGCACAAGAACAATGAAGTCAATGTCAATCAGTGAACACTATCTCCATAGGCATGAGGACATAAACAAATAAAGCACTTGTCATATAATTCTAGGCCTGAGAATCAGGTAATTATCAACATTTGTTAAAATGGGATTCTGATCACAAAGCTATCAACAGTTAACAAAACTAGGGCAGATGTGCTTTTTTGGAAGAGGGGAAGTAGTCTGATTAGGCATTGCTCGTGTTTCTATTTTATTTTGGAGTTTGATTTTATTTATTTATTTGTCATCTACTTAACATAAGCACTCTAACTAGAGAAACATTTGGCTGAACAAGATTGGTTTTGCAGATAAAGAAGCAGATATCATCAGGCCCATTTGATTCGTTCAAAAATGGCTAAATAGATTGCAATTTAACATGAGAGCCCCAATGCTTTCAAAACAAGGCATTTAATTTTAGCTCCTATTTTTGCTGGCACAAAAAAAGAAATAAGTATCAGCAGCTGCAGTGACTCATTGACACACTGGTTTAGATCGGAACAACTGAAAAGTATGGGATCTGTCTTGCTTTAACCAGTGACATATTTTAGTCTAATATAAATTAATAATATGAATAAATATAAATGAGTTTTGGGAAATGATTGTGGGTAATTTCCAGATAAATTTGTAGCCGGCACATTCAATTAATGCATATATTCAGACCTGAACATGCACACACGCCACTTATTTCAGTCAGCAATAATATAGAACTTGATATCTATTACACATCACACACATTTTTAAAACAGTTAGCCCGCAAAATAGAACAAGAGTCAGATGAAAGCAGAAAAAGAAATATATGAACAGGCAAAAGTGTACAGTATCTAAATATCAAGTCACAGAGATTTCCAGAGTCACTAAAACAAATGCTGTTGAGTAATTAGTATGGACAATCCCCAAAAACCATGACTGTTTTTACCTTCCCTGTGTTTCTAGGGAGCTTTTATTAACTTTAACGAATCTATAATCATAAAGTCTACCATACCACTTATTACTACGCCTTATTACTATACTATCAAATATTTATACTAACATATATGTCTATGCCTGTATGGATATCTTATTCCTAAACAGTCAATAACAATTCTATTTATGTTGCCTAAGTTTACGCCAAAGTCTTCAGCCACCATTTAGCCACTTTCAAGTTGGTTTCCATTGCTGTCAATTGCTTTTGAAGCATTGGTTTAGCAGTTTCACAGTCTGCGCTGAGGTAACAAAAGGAAGATGATGGTTGGCTGTAGCTTCTCAGCATATCTGCCGAGTGGTGTATCTGCCATACTCTTCTCCTTTCACCTTGTCTGGTGCTGGTTTGCTAAAGTCAAAACCTGCTCCTCCTTTACCATTAGTTGCCTGTTGAGCTGATAGTTAAAGATGCCTCTTTTCTTCTCACCTACATGACACAAATCTTCCTCCTAAACACCCGCACTCTGATGCCAACTGTATTTTCCTTTTTATAATTGGGAACCAGGTGTGATGCAATGCTCCTCAGGTTGCCTTAATGTCCCCTAGGAGAAAACAAAAGAGAAAGAAGAGCTTCTGCTAGCCACTGTGAGCCTTTTCTTCCACAAGGTAATTTGAAATTGACCTGAAAGGTCCTGACATTTAGAGACAATTTCCCCCAGAAAACCTCTTCTGGCTGGCTTCCTTGAGATTTATTTTAAAAGAGTTGGTTGAAGCTGTAAGAATAAAATACTTTATTAAGCCAAGCTGCTTTCCCATACAGAGTGGGAAAGCTATGCCTGAATGACCTCTTCTTTCTTCTTCTCACATAGGTAGACATGCATTTCGCTTCGCAGACTGAAGTCTATTGCAGATCTTCAGGAATTAACATGGCATGAAAAGACTAAAGATTATTACACAGTGCTAGGAAGCTTGGAAAGTAGGTTAGAGTTTCATTAAGCCTCTTGGAGCATAAGGTCTCCAGTTGCCAGGGCTAAATGTTAATACAATTTATATGATTGTTTAATGCTGGGAAGCCTCTGACCTATTTACACAGGAGTGAAATATCCAGAGTCCAGCATACTAAGCGGAGTCTCCATTTCCTATTGTTCATTTTAACGTGCTGTGACCACACCAGCCTTTTGACCTCTTTGGACATTTTTCCCCCACTGACCAGGCCAAAACCTGTCACTGAGATTTAATGCATTAACAGAAAAGCTTATTAGACTAAGCAGTCTAGAAGAATGCCGTATTGATATATCGCAGATCATGATGCAATTATCACCTCTGTCAAATGTTTCCAGGCTTACAAGCAGTGATCACAGAAAAAAAGGAGTTTGATAAATTAATTAAAAACAACATCAATCAAGCCCAAACATCTTTTTCTTACTCCCTAAAACTTTTGTTGGTTGGAGAACACATTTCACTTTTTATAAGGAATAAAAGCTGCAGCGGGTGGGATGGTGATTCAGACTGGACAAAGCTAATTTCACTCACAATGAACTACCAGAGTTTACCATTTGTTCCCATCACTTTGGCAGAGGAGTTAAAGGTTATTTGTTTTTGTTTTTTAAGTGTAGTTGTGTGTGTGTTGCTCTTCTTTACAATGTCTGGTCGCAGGTATAAAAACTGCATTGGCAATTGCATTGTCAGTCCATGTAATTTCCTAAAAGAAATGATTGGGTTGGCCAACGGTGGATGGATACTTAGATATTTTGACACTTAAAATGCACAAGAATTTTAGGGCAAAGGGCAAATACAATCTCTGCAGTCTTTTTTTAAATGTTTTATTCGTTTTTTATTTTTAAATATGCATCAATATCAATACATGAACAGTGTGGCCCCTGGGTATAATTCATTTTGATACAAACATCAATAATGATAATCATAATAATTATTATATTAAACAAACTTATATAATCCTAGTATTAATATACATGGATTCTTTTAAAGTAGTTGTTCAATATTTCAATATTCCATTTTAATGCCAATAATGTTGTAAGCATACATGGTAGTACCATATTTCCCCCTCTCATCTTTTCCATCAAATCATTACTTATATTCTATTATATAAAAAGAAAAAATATGTATCTGCTAATATTCCCCCTATTTCTTATTTCTTCCTCTATTCTAACTTCTAATCAGATCACTATTACTAATCCTAATATTAATACACATGCTTATATAAGGCATAGCCTTTCATTATTTAGTTGTTCAAAGTCACAATACGTCATTCAAGTACCAGTCTTCCTATTATTTAAACATACCTTATAATACGCTTTTTCAACCTTTAATTTTTCCATCTAACTTTTGCTTCATATAAAGGTGTGTATTCTTATTTCTACCTCTATTCAATTCCTTTCTGTCCATCATCTCTCGCCTGTTTTAATACTTCAATTCTTATTCATTTTTTGGCTTGCCTCTCATACTCCTCTCTTGGATCTTTATGTCTATCAACATCTGTATCTTCAACATTCAGACTGAATATTTCTCCCATCTCTATCCTCCTAAGCTGCCAGGTCTCCAGAATATCCACCCAAGCCCCTATCTCCCTTTCCAAGTATCTTCCCAGTTATCCAATTCCATTTCCATTTTTAACTCTCTTAAAGTGCTTTTCCCTTGGTTTATTTCATCAGTCATTATTATCTTTATCATCTTCTTCCCATCTTCTGGCTTTATTTTCTGGTTTGTCCTTTCTGTCTTTTCTTCCGTTCTTTCTGCAGTCTTATCCCAAATATTCAGTCCCAGGAGCCCAGCAAGTAGAGGCAAGATCCCTGCTCCACAACATCTAACTCTTCCTCTCTGTAATTCTTGAAATTATTAGATTGCATTCGATTATAACTATTTACATTTTTTGCCAAAGGCTACTAAGAATGTAGAGATGAAAATTAATGTTTCAGTCATGGTTTTCAGTGCGTTCTGATGAACTGCATTGGAATCTAATAGATAATCTTGTAATGCATTTTTACTCATCAATTTTGATCCCAGGATTGTATCTAAGTGCTAGCAGAAAGTTATTTCACTTACCAACTGAGTGAAACACCAGCAAAACACCAACTTTTTCTGTTGATTTTCTTTTATTTTTATATCCTATCCTGTTCCAAAACATTCCCTTAATTCACAGAATTTACATTTGGACAAAGTTATAGGAGCTGCAGTTGATGTGTTTTGACCAGAAAGATGGAAGCTTTTGTTTTAAACTAGAGCAAACTGCTGTTAGATACATTGTAATTTTCTATTCCTGAATCCTGTGGTTCAGCATTGAACTATCCATTATAAAAGTATAGGGATCCATAAATTAATTCATAAATATATATTCTGACACAGTACAATGTTCTCTTTCCGTCCCCTATTGGTATGCAAAATATAACCACAACTCCTTACCAACTCATAGTACTATTCTCACTAACTACAGGGAACATGAAAATGGGATGTGGTTATATAGTCAGGCTTGTTTTGCTTTTTAAAAACATTTCTCTTTATTTAGTGTTATGTTAGTAAGGAAGAAGCACTATATATTTATAGATTCTAATGATGTGATAATGAAAGAAAAATATATCCATGGTGAATATGTGTGTACTGTACATGCAAGTCATATTTTAATGAAAAGATACATAACCCTTTCAGGTTCAAAATAGACTATAAAATGAAATTATGAATCTTCCTGATGAAAATGTCATAATCTCACAATTTTATGTCTGCATCTTGAATATATTTCATGTTTAGTTATCAGAGTATATTGATGTATTATTCTCTGAAAATACAAGTAATTAACAGATTCCTGAAATGTAGAAGCTACAGTATATTACTATTTAATATTCAACAAAATCAGTTAACTCAAATAATTTTCATAGGTATATACACAAGATGCTTGTACAAGTCTTCTTGAAATTAATATTATTATTGTAAAACATTTTTAGGAAAAGGCACTCATAATTATTAATTGGATTCTTAAGCAGCAGCCTTAACTTGGCATACTATCTGTTCTGTCCAACATCTCATGCAGTTGAAATAAGCTTCTTCTTCTTTTAAATCCATTTGCGTTTTTGGCACACCATGGCGTAGTAACTTAGAATACTAAATTTCTGAAGTTGTATTCTGGAAATAGTTAGAATCTGGCAGTAATCTTCCTTAGATGACAAAGAATACTGCTAGTGCAGGGACTGGCCTTCAGAATGTAGCTACCACTAACAGCAGAAGGTACCCAATTAAGTTTCCAAGGGTTGGGGATGGGTGGGGAGTAGTAGGATCCAAAGTGCTATAAGCAGGAACATCTATGCGAAGGGAGGAGGTCATGATGAAGACCATAGCTGCTCATAGTCCTGACCTTCAGATGCCCCTGATTGTAGGTCAGGTTGACTGAAGTCACGGTAGCTCTTACCTCAGGAATCCCTGGAATTTGGTTACTCACTGTTATCAAAGAGAGGGTAATTTAGGAAATGTCCATAGCATAGGGTACAGATAGAGACATTGCTTCTTACTTAGCTTTACCAAACAAGGCTTCAAATGGGCAGTACATCCATTACACTACACATATACACACTAGACCAGGGGCGTCAAACTCAAGGCCCGGGACTGGATCCGGCCCACAGGGTACTTAGATCTGGCCAGTGGGGCTGCCCTGGAAGCAGCAAAGGACCGGCCCGCAGTGCTTCTGCCAGTGAAAATGGGCTCCTGAGTTCCATTTTCGGCTGCCACGGCCTCCTGCAACCCTCTGCCAGTGAAAACGGAGCTCAAGAAGGCTGCTCCGAGCTCCGTTTTGATTGGCAGAGGGTTGCAGGAGGCTGTGGCAGCCTAAAACAGAGCTCAGGAGCCTGTTTTTACTGGCAGAGTGTTCAGGCCACCACAGGCACTCCCAACAGGAGTGACGTTGAGTTGGTCACACCCACCCTGGCCCCTCCACCTCAGCCCCCCAAACACAACCCTCAATGAAATTGAGTTTGACACCCCTGACTAGACACACAAGTCTAATGAAATATATATATGGAAGATGTCAAGAAGAATTGAAGCAGGATTTCACTGAGAAGTAGGATATCTATTTGGAATGCTGATTAGCAGTTGCAAATAATTTATATAATAATCTACTGTAAATTAACTGTTTTATTAAATAGAAATCAGAACATGTAAAGAATAATGGTATCCTTGGAATTCGACAACATAATTTTTGTAGTAAATCACCACAGACATTTGGGAAGCAGTTGCTTGGAAATAATCTCTAGTTAGGTGAAAGGATGATAAATAGAAACAAACCTTAGGCTGATAAATATCTAGGATAATATAATAGATTTATGGATGAATGTTATAGATAATTCAGCTTCAGACACCTTCAGAAATTGATCTACTTTTCTGAAAAATTGCACCTATTTCTTTTCAAATATCCCTTTTGATAACGATATGATTGTTGTAGTTGTTTTAAAAAGCTTAGCAAAAGAATCAAATTGCTTCAGTTTCAGTGAAGATTCCCTAGTCTGAAATGTTGGTAGAAGAAAATAGTTCCTCAGTATAAGAAGATATTTCTAGTGCTGAGAAAATTCACTTAAAAGATGATGTGCCTCAACTCATGAAGCTGCATAGGCATATAACACCCAGGGGTATCTCCAAGGAGATCCAAAATGCCAAGATAGTGGCCATGACTATGTGATCAAAGCCCTGCCTCTTTATTACACATATTAAAAGTGGGCAAATCTTCTACTATACGGCTGTAACAACCCTCTTGACTTTTGTGATTCCCCTGATCACAGCAGAGTTCTTTAATTGGGTTTTCTTCTTGTCTAACAATAGGTCATGATCTTTTTCACATAATAAATTATCCACAGAAACTAACACTGTCCTATTTGTTCCCTAACACTTTGCTTTAATGAAACTACATTACAGTACATAGTGAACATTGAGTAAAAGTGTTGGAACACATTCTAAACCTACTGTACATGTTAAATAAATTTGATTTTATGAAGTATGGCTAAAGAGGTGGACTTGCAAGCTTAACTGAGAGATATTTCCTGACATTTAATAGAAAAAGAGAGTTCAGTGCAGTTTAGAGCTTCCGTGTCCATGGTCTGAAATGAAAAGTCAAAATCTTAGCTTTCTTCCCTCCAGGTTTTCATGGGGAACATTATATTTTTGAACTAAGGACCAGTTTCAAAAGGGGAAACCATTTAGTAATTAAGTTAAAGTCAGAGTGAGCATCTTCTGTCCCTTAATATGCTTGCATGCCTTTGCCAAACTCATAATCTTTTCACATTCTCATACACTAAACATCTGCAAGATGGGAAAAGAAAAGCCAGTTGTCTCTTTCAGATAAGCCACAAACTTTCTAGAGGCCACCAGGAAACAAAATTATAATTATATATAAATTTTCTTTACTAAATCTTTTAGTTCTTCCTTGTCTGTCTTTTTAGACAGTGAATGTATAGACATAAAGCTGTCTGGAGAAGGAAGACCTTTCTTATTTCCTTTCTTCAGTGGGAAGTATCTGTGGTTTTTCATATAAATATGACTGGCAAAATGTTTATAACATTTTCTCACTACAATCTTACTTTTTTTTCTAAATTTCTAAGCATTTAAAAAAAAGTGTGCCCTTGCATGCAGATAAAGTCTGATCTATACATGGGAAGACATCATAATACAGACACATGGCTGATAGACTATGAGTTATGCCTATCCTGAAAAATAGATATTATATCCATGAATGGCAGGAACAAAGATGTATGTCAATCTTACAAAGTACACCAATGTTATTATCCAGGCTCCCAGTGTGTTGGATATTTCTAAGGGATTATCATGGGGAAAGTCAATTGTAAAGCCAATGCAATTTATTAAATTCTGGGAGGTTTGTGATCTCTACTACACATTTTCCTTTCTCTTACCACAGGCCTTTGTGCTGGCATGTGGCTGCTTGGAAATTATCATTTGCTCATATGCTGTAGTAATAAACATAACATCTTCTATGAGTCACACTTGGCTTTTGGACATGTTCATTTGGCCAGAAAATGTATTGATTTGACACTTTTGGTTTGGTTGGGTTGGGTTGGGTTGGGTTTGGTTTGGCTTGGTTCTTTGGCTCCACAGTAGAAGCCCCAGTCATTCAAGTGCTAACCATATGCAGTCCTGATCAGCTGAGCAATAAAGCTGGGTTTACTGCAGTTTTACTACTACAAATGTTCTATAGAGAAGGTATCTGAGTCTTTTTGGGTGCTTTTAGTGAGGCTAGAGTACCACTTAAACATAAGTGTCTAATCTAGGGGGAAAAGTACTAGGAGTGACATGATAGCAGTGCTCCAATATTTGAGGGGCTGCCACAAAGAAGAAGGGATTGACCTATTTTCCAAAGCACCAGAAGGCAAGACAAGAAGTAATGTGTCACGATGTGAATATTGTCAGTTTGTGCATCTCTGTATTTTCTACTGTTCTTGTATCTATGGTCAGACAGACGTATGATATATTCTTCTACGCATGTCTGCATTCCTAAGGTTTCCTCCTTTCCTTTCTCATCGCCATCTCTACCAAGGTAGAAATGATTTATCTCTTAGCCGATACAATGTAGTCCTAATAAGAATTCTTTTATTATTTTTCTACTGAAATAAATATTTTGTTAATTAGATTTGAATCTCGCGTTTTATTTTCTAAGAAGTATGTTTTCAAAGAAGCCACGATCCATTTCGCCTCTGATGAGAGTAATTCTCTTCTTAACAATGGTACCAGAGTTTGGTTGTAAACTTTATGGCTTCTTTTGAAGTTTTATTGCGTTTTAGGATAGTTAGCTAATTAGAGAGATTTATGACCAGCCATGTCCACGAACGGAGATAAGGAATTTCCTACACATGCTGCCGCTGCTGAAACGCCCAAGCAGAAAGTTTTTTTCCCTGCATGAAGAAGTTTCACCCACTCTCTTTGGAACGCAGACCGAAAAAATGATTTTAGAAGCCCAAACAGAAGTAAAAGCTGGAGCAGAACTTTTTCAAAGGTCAGTGCATGATGTTAAAGGCACCCCTTTTCTCCCTGGGGGAAATTATACATATTTAGAAGCTAATGCCCCACAAGATGAGGTGGCATCCTTTTATAAGCAGCAAATTGCCAGCCCACGAAAGTCTTCCATAGGACAGACAAGTGCTGAAAGAGAAATAAATTTAACTTATGGCCAGGCACTGCAAAGACAGCGGGAAAAAATTATTTTTTTGCAAAAAGAATTACACGAAACTAGATTGCATGCATTCTTTCGTGCTAAAAACCAAGATGTTTGCCCGCCTTCACGCATACCAGAGAGGGGCCATGATTCCCCTCCTTCTTTAAACAAATTAGAGCAACACCCTTGGATGCACACGTCACAATTACATGGGCAGAAATTCTTTGATGAAAGGGACTTTGCATGTCTCCAAGTACTTCAGGAACAAAATGAAAATCTGCATAAGCAAAACGAATTCCTGTATAAACAAAATGAAGAATTAACAATATTACAGGCTCAGAACAGAATGAATCAAATGAGATTAGATGCATTAATGCAGCATTCTTTATTAGCTGGAAAACCTTTACGGGCACAAATTGTTCAACCTGCCCAACCTATGCAAGCACAAATTGTGCATCCACCACAAGCTGGATCACCTCCTACTCCAGCACCAGGGGCCCAACCTGTGCCTGCTCCAGGGCCACCACCAGCTGTGGCAGCCCAACTTTTGCCTGCTCCAGCTCTACTACCTATTGCTGCCCCTCAGCAGCAGCCAGTCCAGGCACCTCAAGCAGCACCTCAGCCTGCTCAGGCCCAAGCCTTGCCACAAGTGATTTCACAGGCCGCACCAGTGCAGGCCCCAATAGTCACCCAACAGTCACAAATTGTTCCATTGGTTGGCGACGCAAAATTAAAGCAATCGGGACAGAACCATAAAGCCTGGGCCACTGATATAACTACTTTGCTTCGTCGTGAGGGCACTTTTGACATAATCCAGAATTCTTCACAAAAGGTACTAAGATGCCAATATTGCGATCGTGTGGGCCATACAAGCAGAAATTGTCTTAAATTGCAACGCACTCAAGTTCCTGTCCAGCCCAGAGGAAAAGATTACAGACGCCAGTACCAGCCCAGAGGAAAAGATTATAGGGACCAGTACCAGCCCAGACGAACAGCACCTAGAGGCAGCAGAGGCAGAGGACAGCGCCGATCCGGTCCGAGGCGTGATTTCCCACCTCCACACACCATGCTAGCAATCACCAATGATACACAGCCAAAGAAATATGACCGCTCTCTTTTATGGACTCTTGATAGTGGAGCGGCTGTTCACATTACTTACAGAAAAGAACTTTTCAAAGAGCTACATGAGCCTGAACCAGAATATCGTGAACTGTATGCATTTGGTGGCCACCCTTTCAAAGTTGAAGGAAAAGGGACTGTTTTTATTGAAGAGTTAGGTACCCTGGTACCTGATGTTTATTATATTCCTACAGCTAATTGTAATTTGCTTAGTCAGAATCATTTATCTGCTGTTTTGCATTTTTATGTCCTTCATTTAGGTAACGCCAGTTATATTTTTAAAGATGGTCATATTGTTGCTGACACAATTGTGATTGGTCAGGTTTACTATTTGAGGCCAAAGGCAGAACCTCAAATTCAGGCAAGTATAAAAATCTCAATAGATAATATCACAGGCCCAGTGAGAGATACTCCAGAGAGAGATCCTGTGAATACTCCAAAGGCTCTTAAAGCCACAAAGCAACAGGTAATCAAACCTAAGGTTCCTCATGTTAATGTTAATGCTGCAACTCCACTTACAGGTTTTCTTTTACATGACAGGTGTATTCATAGATGGCACAGAAGATTAGGCCATCCAAGCTTTGAGGTCCTTAAACATATGCCATTTTTCACACAAGGTTTGAATTTCAAAGGATGTAAGGTACATCTAGATTGTGCTGTTTGCAAAAAGGCAAAATCGAGGGCAGCAGCTGTTCCAAAACATGCTACACGTAAGTCAACACGCATTTTTGATTTGGTTCATACTGATATTGTGGGCCCTTATGGTCCAACTATTGGCGGTAAAAAATATTTCTTAACTATTGTTGATAATCATTCTAGATATGGTTATGTCTTTCTAATGAAAGAAAAATCTGAAGTCTTTCAGACCTTTAGAGATTTTGCAGTTCAAATCTGCAATCAACACGGAGTGAGAATCCGAAGAATCCAGAGTGATCGTGGTGCCGAGTTCACGTCTCAGCGTTTCCAGGATTGGATGCGACGAAACAGTATCCTACACCAAACATCTGCCCCATACACTCCGGCTCACAACGGAGTGGCAGAAAGGAGGCAAGGGGTCCTCCAAACCATGATGCGCTGCCTCCTAGAAGATGCCAATCTCAAACACTCATTTTGGGGCGAAGCAGTTCATTATGCAAATTACATTGTCAATCGTACATGGAGCAGTGTCATTGACCAAACAGCCTTCTACATGTTATATGGCCGCCAGCCAGATCTTATACACTTACACATTTTTGGTTCATATGCCATGGTCAACATTCCATTGGCCCAAAGAAGAAAAGGTGGCCCAGTAGCAAAGAGACTGAGATATATGGGTGTTGATAGCAATTCTAAATGGGGAAGATTCATTGACTCTCACAATGTGATAACAATTTCTAATTCAGCTAATTTTGAAGAAGATACAGATTGGTCCAGGATACATTCTAATGACCCTGGAGTTTATTTCCCTAGAACTGAAATTGTTGATACAGTGCAACCAGATGACCAACGTTCATCACCTGATATCCCATCCTACAACGCCGTGGATGCTGAAGCTAGCGACGCTGATGGAGATGTGGACAACAAGAAAGACGACTGGACAATCGTCCCGAAACGTTCCAAAAGAACTACAAAAGGTATTCCACCAAAGAGATACACAATGCAATTAACAAACACACCATCGCCATTGATCTGTAATGTTACACTCCCACCGGAGAACTTTTCACAAATTAAATATCTTTCTGAAGATGAACAACAAAAATGGTATGAAGCCATGCAAGTTGAGATGGACAGTTTGCAGAAACTCAAAGTATACACACCTGCAACACCTCCAACACACAAAAAAGTCATTGGCACAAGATGGGTCTACAAAATCAAACAAAAGCCAGATGGTGAATTATTATACAAAGCAAGACTTGTCGCACAGGGTTTCGCACAAAGCTATCCTGAAGATTACACAAACACTTACTCACCTACAGTGCGAACTGAAAGTGTGAAAATTGCTCTAACCACTGCTTCTATCCTTGGACTTGAAGTTTTCCAATTTGATGTTGAAACAGCTTATCTACATGCTGATCTAGATGAAGAAATCTACGTCAGGTCCGCTCCCGGCTTCCGGGACCGAGAAGGGGATACCTGGTTCCTAAACAAAAGTCTCTATGGTCTGAAACAATCAGGTCTGATGTGGTACACATGTCTAAAAGACAAACTAAATTTAATGGGCTTTATTAAGTCCGACACTGATGAATGCGTGTTCACAAAAAGGTATGGAAATATTAATGAAATTGTTCTTGTTTATGTTGATGACATTGTTTACATTGGTCCAAACAAACGCATGAGTGAGAATTTTGTTAAAGGTTTGCAGAAATACTTCACATTGAAATCATTAGGACACATCAATGAATATTTAGGAGTTCACATTTAAAAGAGACACAGAAGGGGTTTAGTCTTTCACAAGAAGCTAAGATAGATCAACTTTTGCATCAATGCAACATGACAGATGCAACGCCTATACAAACACCTATGCAAACTGATTTTCACAATTTGAAAGATACACATAGTCCTGAGTTCAAGGATCAAACACTTTATCGTTCAGTAATTGGTTCACTACTTTACATTAGTGGATGGACTAGACCAGACATAGAACTTAGTGTTAATTTACTTTCAAGACATGTAGGCAAAGCAACAGAGTTTCACTGGTCATGTATTAAGAAGTTATTGAGATACTTGATACACACAAAACACTTCAAATTGAAGCTAGAACCAGAACATACAGATTTTGCTGACATGTATTGTTATACAGATGCAGATTGGGCAAGTGATAAAGAATCAAGAAAAAGCACATCAGGTTACATAGTGTTCCTGAATGGATGTCCAGTTTACTGGAACGTAAGAAAACAAAGTTTTATTTCCTGCTCATCAACTGAAGCAGAGTATGCATGTGTGTCCGATGCGTGTAACTTTCTAACCTGGTTCGATGCCTTAATTACAGATATCTGGACGAAGCCCGAAAAACCGATCACCGTGATGGAAGACAATCAATCAGTAGTTTACATTTCCAGGACTCACTTCACAGGTTCAAGGTCCAGACACATTGACATACGTTACAAGAATGTTAGAGAGTCAGTAAGACAAGGTCTCATAAAGTTAGAATATGTGCCAACAAAATATCAGATAGCTGACATTCTGAACAAACCATTACCTATTGCTCAGCATGATTACCTAAGGTATTTACTGTGTGTTGAGTGACACATTATATTAGCCCAACTGACAAAGAAGGGGTGTCACGATGTGAATATTGTCAGTTTGTGCATCTCTGTATTTTCTACTGTTCTTGTATCTATGGTCAGACAGACGTATGATATATTCTTCTACGCATGTCTGCATTCCTAAGGTTTCCTCCTTTCCTTTCTCATCGCCATCTCTACCAAGGTAGAAATGATTTATCTCTTAGCCGATACAATGTAGTCCTAATAAGAATTCTTTTATTATTTTTCTACTGAAATAAATATTTTGTTAATTAGATTTGAATCTCGCGTTTTATTTTCTAAGAAGTATGTTTTCAAAGAAGCCACGATCCATTTTGCCTCTGATGAGAGTAATTCTCTTCTTAACATATTGGATGGAAACTAATCAAGGAGAGAACCAAGCTAGAACTAGAAAGAAATTTCCTGACAGTGAGAACAATTAACCAGTGGAACTACTTGCCTTCAGAAGTTGTGGGTGTTCCATGACTAAAGGCTTTTAAGAAGAGACTGGCCAGCCATTTGTCTGAAATGGAATAGGGTCTCCTGCTTGAGCAGGGGGTGGACTAGAAGACTTCCAAGGTCCTTCTAATCTGTTATTATTATTATGAATGAAGTGGTATATAGTTAAAGGAAGTCAAAGAAAGGGTTTATTCTTTCAGTGATATCCTACTTTCCCCAATTGACTGATGCTCAAAATGACTAGCAATTCCTTGTTGCCTTTTGATTGATGAGGAGCACTTCTTCATTTAATGTGGGTGAAGGATCAATTTGTTTCCTTTTATGCATGGTTGATAGTGAATGCTGTTTGTAACGGAACAGCTTTCTTCGATTTTAACTCTTGAGGATTTTAGCCATGGGCGGTAACATATTGTCTCAAATCCCAACTTCAACCATTGAAAATATTATACCACTTTTTCAAAGTCAGAGGCCAGACTGCTCAGTCATCAGAATTACCAGAAATGGTAGGCCTGTTTTGTGACACTTTCAAGCCCTTTTAAAATTAAATGTGCAGCCAGACATAAAATCTGCAGTTCCAGATGTTTTTAACTGTACAAAATTGAAAGTAAAGCAAATTCTTAACTCTGACCACATACATCCATATCTTCCCATCTCCCTTGCCAAGAATCACTTCACAGAATACAGGGCCATTTCCTGTAGAAATGTTCACCCATATTTCCAAGTTTTGCTGAGAGTCTGTAGTTCAGTAGTAGAGCTCATGGTTTGTATATAATAAATTCCAAATTTAATTCATGGATTGCTATTACCTGGCTTGCCTGCAAGTTGCAATGGACCACAAGAACTGTGAATAATTTTTAAATCATGTGCATGCAGATAGATAGTCTATCAGAAGCCAATTTGTTCCCGCAGAGTTTGGTCTCCCTTCATCTATCAAACACTCTGATAGAAACGATGAGGTCTTAAACCACTGTGACTTCTAGTTCTGACTTAGACACAGTGTCAGCTGAGTGACCTTGGGCCAGTCAGATTCTCTCAGCTCTAGAAAGAAGGCAGTCAAAAGACACACACACACACACACACACAGACACACACACACACACACACACACACACACCTGATAAATAGTAATTCTGCTCATGTGGTAATGACAACAACGATATTCAGTATGAATTCATTTAATTCAATGAAGTAAACACCTCAGCCATTCAAAATAAAATAACATCTGAATTTGGTATTTTCATAAAGCATTCACTAAAATGTGTAACACAGGTAGTCCTCGACTTACAACCATTCATTTAATGACCATTCAATCCTGACCAGTTCAAGGTTGACTCAGTCTTCCATCCTTCCGAGGTTGGTAAAATGCAGACCCAGATTGTTGGGGGCAATAAACTGACATTGTAAACTGCTCAGAGAGTGCTGTAAAGCACTATAAAGCGGTATATACAGTAAGTCTAAGTGCTATTGCTATTGCTATTCAAAGAGAAGACTGCAGAATTTTTTTCAACCCTAACCCTAACTCATCCCTGGTTCTTCTATTGTTACCATTCAATGGAGCATAACATCAATACCAGTCTTCTTTCCTGTGCATTTGCCACAACCTAGAAGACACAAATTCCAACTTTAACATTTTTACATGTAGAAAAATATATATGTATATGTTTTAATCCTTTCATTCCTAATTACATATTCACTATCATATCCCTGCACATATTCATTATCTAAATTTTCATTTAGATCTACTCCATTTTTTCTTTCTAAGACACACACTTCACACATAATCTATTTTCCACCCTTCATGCCATCTGTTAATTCATGCTTTTTACTATTTATTCATTTTATATTCCAATTTGCAATATTCCCTATGTCATGGTTATAATTATATGGGCCTGTGGATATTGATTTCTATCACTAATTGTGATTTTTGGTCAACCGAGTCTTTCACATAAAGCTTTTTAGTAATGTAGCAAAATAGTGCATTTCAGTTGTACCCATGCCACTTGCAATGCTCCCTGCTAACGTTATGGTCATTAGTTGGACAGATTTTGGCCAATAAGGCATAAAATCCCCAAACCCCAAAAACTTTAATCTTAGACTGTCAACTGTCGACCTCACCTCATTCCTAAGAGGTCTGTAAGGGGCGTGCATAAGCGCACCATGGTGCCTACCATTCCTGTCTTTTTGTCCTCATTTACCTGTACTTACTTTGTATATGTTTATGTTTATACATATACCTGATATCTTGTACATGTTTGACAAAATAAATAAAAAAATAAAAAATTGTTTCCACAGGGTGCATTAAAAGTTAAGATGACAGCCATGACTTCATCAATAAAACTCCTCCCTCCTCTTTTACATCATATTTTAAAAGTTATAAAGGTTTGATCAGGCAGTTGTAGCTATCATTTTTCACTTTTTGACAACCCTCAAGGTACATCTGCAAATATGGTTGTCTTATTCTATGCAAGTTAATATCTGTAACTTAGAAACTATCTTGCAAGACAGAATAGTATTGCCCATATGCCATTGAATAAAATCATGCAAACTCAGAATCCAACTTTTTTCTTAGTAAGAGTTATGCTCAGTGTGAAATACTCAATAAATCTACAGCTTTAGAAATGTTTGACATGTCTGTAGCAATTATAAATAATTTGATACAATCTGGTGGGGATAAGATTAGACTCATCAATCTGATAGAAGATGAAAACCTGAAATAATAAGGGATAAATTCTCCAAAGAGTTTGTTTAGAACATAATAGTTGTAGTTACTCTCGTTATGAGCTGACATTTGCCTTAGGCACTTATATAACAAGTAGCTTCAGCACTTAAAATCCTAAGAAAGGAACAGTACATTTGAATTTTAAATAGTCTTTAATTCTAAAAGGGATTCTAATAAAATAAAATATCTTATAAAAGCAATAGGTCTGACTCCTCTAGTAATGAAATTGAAAGTTGGCTAGACGTGTAGGTAAGCTGGCTGAGAGTTTTGTTTCAAGTGTTTTTGACGAAAAGTTGAGTCACAGGATACTAATAAAATTTTTGTTTCCTAGACAACTTTCATTACAATAAAACCTCTGTTTTTAACAGATATGTGTAGGATAATGGTTTATATCATTAGAAGCTTGAGTGAACAACTTTGGGCTACCTATAACCACAATGCAGAAGAAGTGAGATTAAGTGGAAAAAATGAGATCTACTGTCCTGCTGTCTTGAATCCGGTCCCAGCTGGTCTCTTTAAAATGGGATATATCAGAGGGCAAAGCCGAGTAGAACCACCATTACATGCATTTGACCTTGTTTTCTTTTAATCCTGCATTCTTTTCTCCTTGTGGAACAAAACACTACTCATGCCTTTGCAAGAAAAGAAATAATAACCATATCAGGAGAAAGGCCTTTGTAGTTGGGGAAATGCCCCTATCCACATACTATCTCAGTGATGGCTAACCTTTTTTTGTCGGGTGTCCAAAAGCATGTGTGCGCTCGCACCCATAATGCAATGTGTGAACAATCCCCTGCACACCACGTCCCCTTGCATGCTTGCACAACCCCCCAAGCTTCCCTCGCGCATGTGTGCATGACCCCCGTGCTCCTCCATGCTCCCCTGCCCCCACACGTGTGTGTGACCCCCCATGCTCCCCTGCCCATGTGCACATGACCCCCCACTCCCCCAGGCATGCCTGCATGACCCCATGTTCGCCCCATCCCCACATGCGCATCTCCCGCATGCGCCCCACCCACCCACTCATGTGCGGCAGAGACGCAAAAATCAGCTGGCCGGAGGAGGTACCGTTGTGGTGGACCTGAGCTGGGGCGACAGCTTGCATGCCCACAGAGAGGGCTCTGCGTGCCTCATGTGGCACGCGTGCCATAGGTTCGCCATCACAGTACTATCTAGTACTTCCCATGCACATGAAGATCTAGATCCAATTTCTCAGAGCTAGTTAGAGAAAGCATCCTATAAGTTAATAGCATTACAGAAAAAGTCTCTTCAGCAGCTATCTTCTCTCCTTTCACATATGGTGAAAAGCCATGAAGATGTGAAAGTTCTTGATTGATGAGTAATTTCTTGTGATAAAAAGTTATACCGCCACGTTATTAGATAACATATTGCACTTAGCTTACTGGGAATGTTTGTTCCAGTATGTTAGGGTGTGTATTATAAGAGACATTTATCCTATAGAATTTACTTGAGTGTAATGTAAAAATGTCTGCAATAAATAACAATCAGAATAACCATAGAGATTTTTCCTACTTTATACTTACATTTGTTCACTAAGAAGAGGATTCTGCTTGATCTTTTGTCATCATCTAAATATTTATATTTAGTAATCATCATCTAAATCTTTATAAATAATTAAATATTAAATTTCTATGCTGCTTGTCTCACTATCCAAAACGATTCTGGGTGGCTTGCCCTGTAAAAGCAGTAAAATTAACAACAATTAAATAAAAGGCTAAAATCAACACGGACAGTATAGGGGTAGGCTTTTGTCTCTTCCTCAATCAAACTACCTCCTGCATAGCATGTTCCATTGGGGCATCAAGCCAGCTGCCAAAATTAACACTCTTCAAGAAGGCCAGAAGGGTAGAGGCAAATCTTATATCTGGAGACATGATGTTCCAGAGAGTGGGAACCATGACTTTGACCACCTGAACTGAAATGCCTTGGTTGATGGGGTTTGACCACATGAACTGAAATGCCTTGGTTGATGGGATTTGAAGAAGGCCTCTTCTGCTAGTATGAGCAGGGAGGGCCAATCCCATTGGAACGAGACACATCCTCAGATAACCTGGACTGGATTATTTTTAGCAACAGAATTCTCACAGAACTGCTCATCAGTGGATTTAACTCACCTTTCTGAATATTGTAGAGCAGAGGCATATTTACCTATGATATCAACATTTCAGGAGGAATATTTGCACCTTTCCTAATACTTTTTATTAAAAACCAAAAGTGTGGAGAGACAAGGGAGTCACAATCCATGGAAGAAATGAATGACATTTCTCTATCCCCCTTGAGATGAATATGAGACTCAATCCGTTAAAAAATTCTGCAACAAAATTTAAAAGTATTTTTTTATCCAGTTAAATTAGAAATATTATAAAAATATAAAATATTATTGCATGACATTAGTAAAATATACTATTATGCAGACTATTGGGCTGGACAGTTTATGGACTAACCATGCTACTGGTATTGTAAATCCAATTGTCTTGATAGTTCTCTTCTTATGAAAACAATCTGTGAATGCTGAGGCCATGTAGCATCATCTTTTCAAGAGAACAGAAAACTGCCAAAATAATTTGTGATATGGCTTCACAAATTAGAAAACAAATATTTCATTTGAAATAGCTTTATACCTGCCAATGTATATTACTGATGAACATTGAAACTGGACTTAAAATATACCCTAGGTTTCTGCAATAAGATTTTAAATCACACTTAATAAATGTACCCATTCACCTACACCCCACTCCCACACACGATCAAACTGTCTATAATAATATAAGCCTATTGTGTATAGTAAGCAAAATGTTCCAAGTATGTAGGATTTGTATTTTGTTTCTATTTCTATTTAATTTTAACAATATTTTGCCTTTTGTTTATGTCAGTGACTTAGAAATGCAATATACAACTAAAACCACTTTTATCTCTTTATAATAGTAATTCTGAATGGGCTATTTTTTCCTGTCCTTTCCACAACTGCTCTTTAGGTTACAAATGAAAGTGGTGACATCCATTTATCAATAACATAAGATACAAGCCATCAAGAGGTTTTCCTTCTTATCCATTATTGAATAGAAAAATGCTATGAAGCAAATTGAAGACTCTTGCATTCTCCCAATTAATGTCAATTGATTTTGCATTGGAGAGCTTCTTGCCGTGATATTTCAATTGCTAGTATCTTGCCAGCATCAGCACAGGCTCATTTTACACCTATTTCCCTTGCCTAGTTGCGAAACATTTTAATTGTATTGAAGATCCAGGACAGAAATGTTTAGTCATTTATTTTTCGGGGGGGGGGGGTACTTCTGAAATTTGATTTGATCTGCATCTCAGAATTGAACCATTGAACTATGATTCTCTGGATGTTGTAAGCCACTTCTTGATTGTTTTCACGCGCTTAATTTATGCATATTGAAAAGAAATGTTTCAATGTACAATTTAAAAATCTATATTTAATTACATACTCAAATGTATTTTTCTATGGAATATATTTTCTATAATAAATGAGTGAAGTGAAGGAAACAAGATGAAAACAAAGGGCTTAAGGGTAAAGTGTGTGCAAAGCAAGAATGCATCATGTTCATTTTTAAGAAGAGACAAATGACTTTTCAAAATCCTCCACCAAATTTGTGGACAGAGAATTTCAGAATTCCCAAACACGAGCTTCTCCAAAAAAAAATTCTACTCAAATATATCCTGGTATGGCCACATCAGTTATCCACACTTTCTTCTTTTTAACCACAGTTATATCTGGTGTGTTATGAGTCAAGGTTTTATCTGTCCATATTTGGAAATCTCATAATATTTTAACCTGCTCGTATACTTTTCAACTATATGTTCCCACCAATTTTTCATTACGAATATGTGATAATTTGTACAGATGTTCCAGTAAATCATTTTGGCAACTGTGTTATGTTGTTACTTACAGTTAGTCTGAGCATTCTTCATATACAAGCTGAATATATGATTTTCCATTTCTTCTTTGTACAATCTGCATTTTGAATCATTTGATGATTTTTCAAATTTTGGCCTTGATTGCATTAGTTCAAATACCATGTTTCCCTGAAAATACAACCTACTCAGAAAGTAAGTCCTAGCTTGATTTTTACATGTGTGCCCAATATAAGCCCTACCCCCCCTCCCCAAATAAGCCCTAATTAAGACCCGGCCAACTCCAGGGTTCACAGGTAAAAATTAAACTAGGGTGGGGATGGGGGTGGTAGAGCTGCCCTACTACTTACCTTTGAATAGTTGCAGCCAGGCCTCACACACCTCGGCCCATTTCCTCTGTAGCCGGCAAGGCTTTCCTGAAGGCTTCTGTAGCCAATTACAGAGCTCCGGATTGGGCCGAGGTGTGCAAGGCCCGGCTGCAACTATCCAGAGCTCTGTTATCGGCTACAGAGGCCTTCAGGAAAACCTTGCCGGCTGCAGAAGAAATGGGCCGAGATGTGGAAGGCCAACGCCGAGGAAGTTCCTGAAGGCCTCTGACAGTGAAAAGGAGGCCGGGGGCAACACACACAAGTGAGGTGAGTCAGTGGATGGCACCCCCCCCTCCCCGTAAATAAGACCTGGAACCTTTTTTGTGGAAAAAATATAAGACAGGGTCTTATTTTTGGGGAAACATGGTAGTTGCACTTAAGCAACCAAAATCAAGTCTTCAGTTTCTTTTTTTAATGTTTAAGCTGTAAGCCATTGCCTGTTTGTTTGTTTGTTTTTTCTTTATCCAGTTTCCCCTCAATCTTTTGTAGAAATTATCCATGTAATGGTATTCCTTGCCAGCATTCTGTTTCTGTTTTTATTGAATTTTTTCAATAGTCACTTGTATTTCTGTTTCATCTAGGAAGTTCCAATTTTTAACTTGCATCAGTGCTTGTTCTTGGCTATCTTTCACATCAGTCAATGCACATTTTTCTTCTTCAACAATTTGTTTGACCCAAAGAAAACCAATGTCTACATTTCTGCAGGGCAGGTATAATCTATCAATATTGCTATGGGGATGTAGTACATAGTGAATAATCATTATTTTTCTTGTTTTACCACCTTATGTCCTGTTAATAATTCTAGCAGTGTAATGTATCAAAGGTATTTCCCAGAGATTGATGGCTTTGATGGTATTTCTATCATTCAATTTTGACTTTAAGAGTTTTCTCACTCTTAGGATATATTCTTCCCAATTATAGCAATAGCAATAGCACTTTACTTATATACCGCTTCATAGTGCTTTACAGCACTCTCTAAGTGGTTTACAGAGTTCAGCATATTGCCCCCAACAATCTGGGTTCTCATTTTACCCACCTCGGAAGGATGGAAGGCTGAGTCAACCTTGAGCCTAGTGAGATTTGAACAGCTGAACTGCTAAACTAGCAATCAGCTGAAGGTTGCAATGCTGCTTTTAACCACTGCGCTATCTCAGCTCCTTAAAAATTACATTTTTAACTTGTCCATGCTTGATGCTATCCAACTGTAAAACTTGCAAATACTGGTAGAGGCTTCATCCTGATCACCACTGATAATTTGGCCACTATTATTATTAATATTATTATGGTTGGTCACATACTCAGCCAGAAATTCAGACCAGATTTGGCGTATTTGTACACTTATTGAGTTCTTCCCGTGGGCTCTGATAGGCAGATATTATTGCATCAGAAGATAACAGAATAATACAGCAGGAAGGTCTTCTTGTTCAACCCCCTGCCCGAGCAGGAGACCCTATAACATTTCAGACAAATGGCTGCCAGTCTCTTTTTAAAAGCCTCCCTTGATGGAGCACCCACAACTTCTGAAGGCAAGCTGTTCCACTAATTAATTGTTCTCACTGTTGGGAAATTTCTCCTTAATTCTAGAATGATTCACTCCTTGATCAGTTTCCATGTCACGATGTGAATATTGCCAGTTGATCACCTCTGCCATATTTCTAGGTTTACTGAATTTTCTAATCAGCAGACATGTGAAATGTATTACTGTGCATGTGTGCATTCCAGGAGTCTCCTCCTTCCTTCTTCTCCTGTGAGCCTCGCCCGAGGCAGACGTGATTTCTTAGCTGAGACAATGTAGCTTAATAACGTTTATATTCTTTTGTTACTTTTGTACTGAAATAAATATTTTGTTAATAAGAATTGAATCTCGGTTTTATTTTCTAAGTAAGGATGACTTCAAGGAAGCAAGATCCTATATCGCCTCGATAGGAATAATTCTTATTCCATCATTCCATCCATTGCTTCTTGTCTTGCTTTCTGGTGCTTTGGAAAATAGGTTGACCCCCGCTTCTTTCTGGCAAATATTGGAACATTGCTATCATGTGCCATGTAGATGTAGAAGGGATATACTGGGGAAATTTCAAAATAGGTTTTACCCATCTATTTTACTGCTATTTTTAAGCATTAAATCACACTCCATAATCAGGCAAGCAGATGTGAAATTTTGCTAGTCTGATGTTTGGAAATTCTGCAGATCATCTAAAAGGCAGTGAACCATATGCACTTTTCCTGACTAGTTCCTATTCTTAACATTGTCTATTATGCATGGGCTTTGTGTCATGAATGAAAATGAATAATGTAACGCAAAAATGTTCAGTTTCTAACTTAGGAACTGGAAAGACTAGAAAGGTATATCAAAGCTTTTTTTTTACTTTTAACTTGTTCATTTGATTTACCCTTTTCTTTTATGCTTCACTAACTTAATCTCTGTGTACTACTATTACTGAATATTAGTTGTCTTTTCATTATTAATCACCTTTCTGACATCTCAATGTTGGAATTACAGATTTCAAATTAAGTCAGATAGAGTCAATTGACATACAATATAGTGTTTAACTCCAAGTAACAAACTCATTTTCTTGCACATTTCCTCCTAAATTACTTATAACACTTTAATGAAAAGAAAAGGAAATCATGATAGCAACCAGGACTATATTTATCAGCCTTTATGGTTTACTTGTGCCATCTCAGGAAAGTATATATTCTAGACATGTAATCAGAAGAAACTTCAATGACCAATAGAATTGTCATAAAAAATAATATGTAATATTCTTAGATGAGCTGCCAAGAATATGTATGTATATGTATATGTATATAAAAATCATATTTCATGGGATTTTCTAATCTTAGTAGTATTATGTTTCAGAACTAATTCAATGATACCTGGCATACAATAGAATATGGATCTTCAAATAAACACGGTCTTCAAATAAACTAGGTTTTAACTAATACAGTCCAGTGTTTTTCCCCCATTCATTTGTCATTCTCTTTAAACTTAATGGACAAGAAGTGGCTTTCTTTTCTTTTTTCCAAAAGAGAATAAGGTCTCAGGAGGGAAGTGCAGGTTTCTTCTACTCATCTTAATTAGCTTAATTATTTCACTCTGACCAGCAATCTTCAGCTTTCTGGTTTTTTCACATTTCAATTAAATCCCATGAGAAAATATCATGAGTGAACTCATCCCTTGGGCCTTGTTCAATTTGGAAAGCAGGAGCTATAGAGTAATGGAGAGTTAATGCAACAGAAACAACAGAGCACAAGTAAAAGTTGCAGCATTTACTATTGCCTTACTATCGAGTGCTAAAATATTATTAATAATATATATTAATAGTTAATAATATATATTATTGACAAAACTTTCAAGAACTCACATTCAGTTAGGCCAGCCCAGTAAATTGTAACTGACTCATGAACAACACAATAACATAAGAAAATGATACAAGAATAAGAAACATAATTAATCTATTTTGTTAATATCAAATGAATGAGTTTTTGCCCACTGAACAATGGAATAATATGATTTCTGAGTGCAAAATGAAAGGTAAAATTATCTATCTATCTATCTATCTATCTATCTATCTATCTATCTATCTATCTATCTATCTATCTATCTATCTATCTATCTATCTATCTATCTATCTATCTATCTATCTATCTATCTATCTATCTATCTATCTATCTATCTATCTATCTATCTCTCTAGCTAGCTAGCTAGCTAGCTAGCTAGCTAGCTAGCCAGCCAGCCAGCCAGCCAGCCAGCCAGCCAGCGAATTTGACTAGTCAGATGATTAATTAATAAAAGTTATATTTATGGAAGTTTGTTGCAAAACTTGGAGAAGATAACAGAAAATATCCACCTGCCTGTACTTGTAACAGGTGGAGAGAATTCTCAACATGCTCTGTCTACATGACCAATCCAGGTGGGCAGTTTCAATTCTGGCAAAGCATTGCCTGGTATAACCCTATGATAACCAGCACTTTGAGATAGGCTCAGAAACAACTGGAACACACTGCAGGAGCCTGCAGAATGAAATGACCTGCCACCAAAGTAGTCACTGTGTTCTGGAACAGTTTCAGCTTTTGAGTCATTTTCAAAGACAGCTTTATATGAAGTGTGTTGTTTAATAAATCTCTCTTTCTTAAGCAGGAATCATGCATCTGACAAGAACCTCAAATTACAAAACATCCCTTTTAGAGTAACTACCAGGATCAATAGGTTGGAACAGTTCATAGAATGACTGCTTTTTCTATTCATATATATTCAGTTTAGATTACAGTTTTCTAGGGCATGAATAAGGAAAATGATGAAGACCTCAGTTTGTTGGTTCATACTTGTTTCTTCTGGTTGAAAATTGGCAGGTTGGGACTGCCCTATAATTAAAATAGTGTTCAATACTTCTTTGTGTATGGGAAATTGATTAAAGGTGGCAAATATAACCTTTATTGAAAAAGTGCTTTTCAAGCACCAAGGAAATCAGGAAACCCAGACAGTTCAAATGAATATAAAGGTTTATTGGAAGCTTAAGCTTTCTACAAGAATCTGAACTCTTATCCTGGAGCACCAGGGAACTGCCAGAGGACTTGAAAAGAGCTGATGAAGATCCCATATTCAAAAAAGGAAAAAAAATAGATCCAGGAAACTATAGACTATAGACCCATCAGCCTGACCTCAATGCCAGGGAAGATTTTGGAACAGATAATCAAGCAACGAATCAATGAACACCTAGAACAAACAAAGTAATAACCAAAAGCCAACATGAGTTTGTCAAAAACAGACCATGCCAGACTAATCTTATTGCATTCTTTGACAAAGTGACAAAACTGATGGACCAGAGGAATACTGTCGATATAATTTACTTGGACTTCAGTAAGGCATATTACAAAGTAGACCATAACCTACTACTTGATAAAATAGAAAAAATGTGGGTTAGACAGCATCACCACCAGATGCATTCATAACTGGCTGACCAACCACACTCAACGTGTAGTCCTCAATGGAACTGCATCTACATGGAGGGAGGTATGCAGTGGGGTACCCCAGGGCTCTGTTTTAGGCCCGGTACTCTTCAACATCTTCATCAATGATTTGGACGAGGGGATAGATGGGGAACTCATCAAATTTGCAGATGACACCAAGCTAGCAGGAATAGCCAATGCTCCAGAAGATAGGCTTAAGATACAGAAGGATCTTGACAGACTTGAACATTGGTTGCTATCTAACAAAATGAAATTCAATGGTGAAAAAAGTAAGGTTCTACATTTAAGCAAGAAAAACAAAATGCACAGGTATAGTATATGTGGTACCTTGCTCAACAGTGGTGACTGTGAGAGGGACCTTGGAGTCCTAGTAGACTCGACAATCACTTAATTATGAGCCAGAAGTGTGCTGCAGCTGCCAAAAAAGCCAACACAGTTCTAGGCTGCATAAACAGAGGGATAGAATCAAGATCACATGAAGTGTTAATACCACTTTATAATGCCTTGGCCATACTTGGAATACTGCCATACTTGGAATACTGCATCCAATTTTGGTCGCCACAATGTAAAAAAGATGTTGAGACTCTAGAAAGAGTGCAGAGAAGAGCAACAAAGATGATTAGGGGACTGGAGGTTAAAACATATGAAGAACGGTTGCAGGAACTGGGTATGTCTAGTTTAATGAAAAGAAGGTCTAGGGGTGACATGATAGCAGTGTTTCAATATCTCAGGGGTTGCCACAAAGAAGAGGAAGTCAAACTATTCTCCAAAGCACCTGAGGGTAGAACAAGAAGCAATGGGTGGAAACTAATCAAGGAGAGAAGCAACTTAGAATTAAGGAGAAATTTCCTGACAGTTAGAACAATTAATCAGTGGAACTACTTGTCTCCAGAAGTTGTAAATGCTCCAACACTGGAAGTTTTTAAAAAGAGATTAGATAACCATTTGTCTGAAGTGGTGTAGGATTTCCTGCCTGAGCAGGGGGTTGGATTAGAAGACCTCCAATGTTCCTTTCAACTCTGTTATTCTATGAAACAATCGAAGCAAACTGGCAGGAGATAATATTCAATGGAATTCAAGGTGGGCTGGACTTAGAGCTCTTGTGGACATGAAAGGACTTGAGACTGATAACATGTTTGACCTCCTCCCTCAGACTCAATCTGATCATCTCCTACAGTACTCCACTGAGGTGGAAGCTCACTGTAATTATAAGACTGTACTTCTTGATTTTTTAAGAAATGCCTAGTAAACGTCTCAATCTGAGAAACACTTCTACTATCAAGAGAATACCTGATACTAGTATTCTTTGCTGCAGTAGAATAATAGTATTCTCTGCTGTTCTTTGTTTGATGATCCTGAATTAGAATTCCAAAAATTGTGATTAGAATATATTCAAATAAACTTTCAAAATATCTATTTTTCTGTGTTATATCCTATCTTTCTCCCCATTATTGATGTCTCTTACATATAGTTCCATACACACAATAGCCATACCCAAAAATACCATAGTCGTTTGCATCTATATTTTGTACTGATGCTTTTCTTATCAACCTGCTCTGCCTTCTGTTTGAAAAAGACTTCTTCAATAATTAACATTGAATTTCCTTTTTCAGCATGTGAATGTTAATTATCAATTTTTAATAGAATAAAGAGAGAAAAACTGGAAGCAAAATTGGCCCCAGCTGATAAACACAGGTGTTCTTTCTTTCACATTAAAGAAGAAATGAAGATAAATTGTCAGATTAAGAAGAATGTTGCAAACAAAAATGCTTTCTTCATCTACAGTTTTACTTTGGCAGATGTAAACACATTCATAAATGTAAACCTAGACAACCAATTTCTCACATGAGCACCTCCATTATACACCATAAGATTGTTTCCATGAACTATTGAGCACCCAACAAGAATATCTGCAGTTGAGAGTATAAGAAAATGTCACAACTTTTGCACACATTACATGATGGGATGTCAAATACACTAATTACTCATATTTGCAACAAATACTATTATTAAATACTAGAACATTTGTGTTTACATATTAATTGTCATTTTTAGCTAACAAAAATCATGCGTGTGATTTGAAGGCAGTCTTTTTGATATGTTCCATTCTTAATTTACAAGAAAACCGTGCTATAACTCTGTGCGAACATGTTATATAATATAATGTTCTACTCTGTAGCAGTGTTTTAATATAGCTATTTGCTATATGGGATGCCACAAATGTGACTTTTTGTATCATGTTTGTGAGATCTTAACTACCTGAATCACACTACCTAATATATATACTGTATACACCTTATGGAATTTTGTGCTATCATACATACCTAAACTCCTGCCAAAATACTAGTGTAATAACAGTGTCCTCAACCTTCATAATTTATATTTACATTCAAAAGTAATATTATTTCACCATGAATGACCCAGCACTAAAAATGGAAAAGAATGTTCATTATTTTCTCAGTCTTCCTGGATCTGGGTCTTTCCTATGTAATATTTTTACACATTGTTAAAATATCTGATTAAATATGACAAAAACAACCACAAATTCCACATGTATATTTGGTTAGTATAATTGTTCTTAGAGTAAACCCATGCTAGTCTGTGATTTGCAGGTCCAACGTCAACATTCAATATTTTACATGGGTGTTTGGTCCTTGGACCCAATTGGTGACAATCTTAGGTCCCTGCATTATATTTAATTTTCAATGCCCTGAAATGCCTATACAGGGTAAACTGGAGCATGACAGGCAGGGGTGGGTTCCACTTACCTTCGCCACCGGTTCACATCGTGACATTTCGCGTGCGTCCACCTGTGCGATTTGGCTTCCACACATGCTCAGAAGCAGGTATTAGCCTGAAACACAGCTGAGGAGCTCATCAGCTGTGCTTCGGGTGAAGAAATAAAGGTCAGAATTCACCCGTGGGTGGGCAAGAGGGCCCCTTTTAAAGCCGTGGAAGGGGAAAAATTTGCACAAAATAAAAAAAGATGGTGGCATGCACAGACCGGCACCAACAGTGATGTCATCCACGGGTCGCTACCGATTCGGGCGATCCGGTCCAAACTGGGAGGAACCCATCCCTGATGACAGGTGAAAGTTGCCCTTTTAAATTGTTAAAGATGATGCTACTTTGGATACTCTTGGATCCCATGGAAATTTTTAAGTGGAAGTTTGTGGCAAATCACTGTTGCTGTCAAATGAGTTTGCATCTAAATATAAGAAAGCAACAAGTAAAAACTGAAAAATTTGCATCCAGGGAAGGCAGTTGGCTGAGCAAAGCTTTTTAAATCAAAATGTTAATTTATGTCACAGAATGCTATTTGGATTTTTAGGAAATGTTTATCTCTACTGCTTCTTTTTGCTCTGAGATACAACTAGATGTTATTATTTTGAAAGTAAAGGGCTTTAATGTTCTTCTAAAGTAGTTTTTATATTTATTTGCCAGATTGTACTGACATTTAAACTCTTAGAGTTTCCATAGAATAGATAATCTCTTCACCAATTATTTAGAGAACACAGTTGTTTAATTGTTGAACAAAAGTACCCATTTTTTAAATACAGTGACTGTAATGAATATTTAAAAAGCTGCTTTAATATAAGAGTTGTATGCCAAATCTTTTTATTGCTTTCTGAAAGTGCATGAATCAGAACTACTCTTATTGATATTAAACAATCCTGCAAATTTTAATTAGTATACTATTCATCTGCTTAGCAGAATCATTTACATATCATGAACCAGGATTGATTAATTTATTTTCAAGTAAATGCTTTATTTAGCTGTTTACTTACTAATTTGGAACAAACTTTCATAAAGTTGTAGAAATACCTAATCCCACTTTGTGCCTTTTGTGGTCTTGCATAAATTTCCAAATTCAGTTTGAGTTTCTGTAATTCTGATGTGCTGCTAAATGGCACTTACCATGGCAATCCAACCAAAGAGAAAAATAAAAACAAATTTAACATTTAATTCTATAAAATTTAGCAGCGAGATGAAAGGGAGAAAGAGTCGTTGTCAAGTCTACAGTCGACCTCACCCCATTCCTAAGAGGTCTGTAAGGGGCATGCATAAGCGCACCGTTGTGCCTACTGTCCTTGTCCTACTGTCCTATTGCCTAATTTACCTGTACCTACTTTGATAGTGTTTATGTTTATACCAATACCTACTATCTTGTACATGTTTGACAAACAAACAAAATAAATAAAAATAAGTCTGCTCCTGAATTAGTGACCTTTACAACCAGGTTGTCACTTCAGTCCAAATGTTCTCTTTGTTTTGTACTGTAACATTGTTATTATGCAGACTCTTCTTTGGAGCATTTTCTTAATTACATTAGCTTGTTTATCTAGCTCCACCAAATGCAGGTGCAGATATTATCACACCTTGAAAATACCCTTTGCTTTTACACAATGCCTTCAATATGTGCCTGGAATCTAATAAGTAGAGAAGGGGATTGAAAAATATATGACTGGCAGGTCTGAAGAGGTTGAAGCTTGCCGCATGAAAATAAAATAAATGTTCCTGTATATTATATATTACATGCGCACTTAGCAAGGCTTAAAAATCTTATTTTATTTTATTTTATTTTATTTATTTATTTATTTGTCAAACATGTATAGTAGTAATTTGTATAAACATAAGTAAAAAGTAACGATAAAAGAGGACAATTGGACAGTAGGACAGGGACGGTAGGCACGCTGGTGCGCTTATGCACGCCCCTTACAGACCTCTTAGAAACGAGGAGAGGTCAACTGTAGACAGTCTAAGGTTAAAGTTTTTGGGGTTTGGGGAAGAAACCACAGAGTCAGGTAATGCATTCCAGGCATTGATCACTCTTACCTGAAATTAAATTGCATCAGAGGGCAGGACAAGAAACAATAGGTGGAAACTAATCAAGGAGGAAAACAACCTGGAATTAAGGAGAAATTCCCTAACAGTGAGGACAATTAACCAGTGGAACAGCTTGACTTCAGAAGTTCTGGCTGCTTCATCACTGGATGTTTTTAACAGGAGACTGGACAGTCATCGTTATAGAGGTGAGCTGGGGGCTGAACTTGAAGACCTCCAAGGTCCCTTCCAGTCTATTCTATTCTGATTGAAATATATGAGTAAGAAAATTGTATCTAGCAATTATGAAGAAGATATAATTAATATATACTTTTAATTCATGCAGGAAAAGGAAAAGAAAAAAATGACATTTTAAAAAATCTAAAGATTTTTAACATTGGGAGTCAGTCAGAACCCTGCACTTTTTAAACTGTTATCAGTTTAGCAATGATTTCTATGCAACATAAGTATGAGCTAACATGGCTTCGAGGCATTATTTTATGTTGTCAGTGACAAAAGAGAGATTAAAGCTAAATGGAATAAAATATTTCAAGGTGGAAGAAGAAATATTAAAATAGAACCAAATGGATTCTACCCTTTTCTTGTGCTTCTGGTTATTAAGCTTAGTCTCTTTTGTCAATGACAATATGTCCACTTCAATACAAATGAGTTTCCCCCTTTAATATAGTAACTTCTGTATATTCCTTACAGTTATTGCTTTGTCTGAGGTGGGGTGGGTAGTTGATGTCCCAAACAATCCATTTTGGCTTCTGCCAGTAGGGGTTTCCCATTTCTGAAAGGGACTGGTTAAACTGGATTTGCTACAGAATTGCTTGCTTGGTTTCTGCTTCTACCTCTAAAATTTCTGTAAAAAGTAGCTGATAAAAATATAAGCCACTTGTTTACTAATTAAGGCTGAAATCCTACTATGTATGTATGTATGCATGTGTGTGTGTGTGTGTGTCTGTGTCTGTGTCTCTCTGTCTGTCTGTCTGTCTGTCTGTCTCTGTGTGTGTGTGTGTGTCTCAGTAGGAATCCTTGGACAAAGCCCCCTCTGCCAATCCTTTCTCTGCCTATCTCAGATATGAGAGTAATACAAACTAAGACAATCATGCTGGCTTATACACTGCCCACATTAGCAAGGTCTATGCCAGATGTTGAGGAACCACATATTTCTGCAACCTAAAAACAAGTTTTGGACTCCATTAATAAATCTCTATTCATGCACCTATGCACCAATGCAATAATAAATTATTAACAGACTTGCATTATAGAATATCTTGTTTAAATATAGAGTTGAAAATTGGTAGCTAAATGTAGCAGAAATGATGATGTGAGTATTCATGAAAACAAATGGAATGCTTAGTGAATGATGGGATGGCAAAATGTATGGAGAAATTGTAAAATGGTCAAATGCTGGTAGAGAGGTAGTGTGTAAGTACATGTTCAGTTGAGAGAAATGTCAAAAGATATTAACATGGCTATGTATGAATATGCCTCTGCCCACTTTGTTACAGAAACATGAGAGTTAAGGAAACACACACAAAAGTAAAGTTACATTTAAAGTTACAACATTACTGAAAATGACATTTACAACTGCTTCTTGCAGCTACAGCCATTGCCTCATCCTCATGGTCACATGATTACAATTTGGCCATTTAGAGCTCAATTCCATCATGCACATTCAATAGGAATCTGCAAATCCTGGTCATTTGACATCAGACTTAATGAATGTAAGTGATTCACTTAAAGACCATGGCCAGAACTAATATAAGGTGGTGCTGTCATATGATGTGTCAGTTTAGGAATGCATCTCTTAGAGAGAGTTTCCATTCCCTATTGTGATGAGTAAATGAGGATTACTTGTATTGTAAAACAAGAAGAGATGGTTAAGTTCAAGAATTAATAGGTAATAAATAAATATGGACTGATACCAAAAGTGAGTGACCTTTCAGAAAAAAGTATGTTGAGGTGATTTTGTCCTATATAATGAATTTAAGTTCACAATGTTTAATGTTCAAAACAAATATATAGAGCAAGAGTGAATACATTTAAAGAAAGGAGAATACTGAGAAAGCCAATGGAGTTGATGAGATCCTCAGAATTGGTTTATAAGTAGCTAAAGATGGCCACTTCTAAACATTCAGAAACGTATCTTTGAAATTAAGATAGGAAATCACTACTGATGATCAATTCATGTTAACTTAGAGTAGCAAAAGAAATTGGTGAACAGTTTAAAAATTGAAAGTACCTGATGGATGTTGTGAAGAGAAAAATAAATTCATAAATATTGATAATAAGTTGTTAGGAATATTATACATGTTTTAGTATCAGTGTTCAACCTGTTTTCTTGGGTGATTTTCTGTATTTCTCTATGTGTTAGCACACGCAGTTAAAATAATGATCATTTTTTAAAAATTCTCAGAAAATAAAATATTGTAAAAATAGAGGAATAGGAGCAAAGCAAATACCCTGAATTTTTGTGGTAAGATTATGCATAAGATTTTGCCAAATCAAGATTCAGATATGAATCAAGCTTATTTCAAAATGTTGGGAAGATGCTTGAATCAAAGTTTGGCTTTGAAGGAAAATTTTCAGTCTGTAGACTTCTGGTCATCCAGGACAATCTCTGTCAAAGCTTTCTATATTAGAAACTCCAGAGGGAGAAGAAGGTAATACAGTTTTGTGACCAATAGATCTAGCTTCTATTCACCGTGATTTTTTATTATTATTATATCTGCCCCATTTCAGGAAGAAATATTGAAGTAATATATCTCAGTGCTCTTTTCTAACTCTTTCTCTCCCTAGAGTTTTAGTGAAGTCTTTGGAATCTTGGAGAATATAATAGTGGTTGCTTGCTTGGGAAATGATGGATGTTTCTACTGCTGCCATAATATGTTGTATATCTCTCTGTATCTGTATTGCCTTTTCTTTGGTTTGGTAGTAAATGAACTGAAAAGAAAGAAATGAAAAGTCTGATATTGTCCTCTATTCAGTCTAACTTTTTCATTATTGCACTGATCATTTGAAAGCTTCAAATTTCTCATGTAGAGATTTACCTGTGCTGAATACAATTTTCCCAGTTTGTTTAGTGTTCTTTTCCTTTTTATAGCCAAATTCAGTCCATTTATATTTATCAAAATTACTTTTATCTCCTCTTCCATTGTTATTTGCTTATTGTTTTAGCTGATTTCGTCATCTGGATCTCTCTTTGCTCTTTTACCTCTTTTGCCCTTGCCCCTTCTCTTAACACCCTTTCCTCCTGATCCTTAGTGTATTCACTAAGTTGTTTCCCTGTCTCCTCCCTAGATTTTTCTTGGCATCTGACGTCCCTATCTCCACTCCACCTTTCTTCTTCCTGTTGCCCAAAATATTGATAATAAATATCAATATTTCTGATTTTTCTTTGAAGATGTTTCGCTTCTCATTCAAGAAGCTTCTTCAGTTCTGACTGGATGGTGAGGAATGGAAAGATTTATACTCCCTGCAGATGGGTGACCCTGATGACACAGAAAAAACCTCCAGGTGACCTTAACGATTCGCTAAAAGAATGCAAATGACCAGCTGTCTGCAAGAAGTATAAATCCTTCCATTCCCCACCAACCAGTCAAGGCTGAAGAAGCTTCTTGGATGAAAAGCAAAACATCTTTAAAGAAAAATCAGAAAGTCCAGTTGCCTCTTGAAAAAAAGTACCCTTGGTACAGCCATGATCTGGATGTCTGATGCAAGAATCTCCATAGACATCGCATATTTCTGTTCTGGTGAGTCTTCAACACAACAGATTTGAGAATCTGAATACCTGCAGAAAAGTATCAGGAAAAGAACCATTGACTATCACTGTGCAAAATTGTATGCAGCATCTCATTTTATATTCTAAGTTGAAGACTGTTTTACTGCATTATAGTTGATATGAAGTATACTATTACTAACATTGTAATCTGCAGAGAACTGCATTCCAAATAAAATACTTAAATACATCAACTAGTAACCACACAGGTACAGATGTATTAAGAATTTACATAAGACATATAGTTGCTGGGAGTTGGGCAGCATATTAACAGATTAATAGGGTTGGAAGGGACCTTATAGGTCATCTAATCCAAACCCCTGCTCAAGCAGGAGACCCTACATCATTTCTGACAAATGGCAGTCCAATCTCTTCTTGAAAGTCTCTAGTGATGAGGTTCCCACAACTTCTGAGGGCAAGCTGTTCCATTGGTTGATTGTTCTCACTGTCAGAAAGTTCCTCCTTGTTTCTAGGTTGAATCTCTCCTTGATCAGTTTCCATCCATTATTCTTTGTCTTTCCTTTGAGTGCTTTGGAGAATAGCTTGACTCCCTCCTTTTTGTGGCAGCCCCTCAAATATTGGAACACTGCTATCATGTCTCTCCTGGTCCTTCTCTTCGCTAGACTGTCCATGCCCAGTTCCTGCAACCACTCTTCATATGTTTTAGTCTCCAGTCCCCTGATCATCCTGGTTGCTCTCCTCTGCACTTTTTCTAGAGTCTCAATATCTTTTTTATAGTGTGGTGACCAAAACTGGATGCAATACTCCAGGTGTGGTGTAACTAAGGCTTTATAGAGTGGTATTAGTACCTTCCTTGATCTAGATTGTATACCTCTGTTAATACAATTTAGGATTGCGTTGGCTTTTGTTGGCTGCCGCTGCACACTGCTGGCTCATGTTTAGCTGGTTGTCCATTAGGACTCCAAGATCCCTTTCACAGTCACTGCTATTAAACCTGGTTTCACCCAGTTTATATGTATACTTTTGGGTTTTTTTACCTATGTGTAGGACTTTACTTTTTTCTACATTGAATTTCATTTTGTTAGATAGGGCCCAGCGCTCAAATCTGTCAAGATCCATCTGGATTTTGAGCCTATCTTCCAGGGTGTTAGCTATTTCTTCCAGTTTAGTGTCATCTGGAAATTTGGTAAGTTCCTCTTCTATTCCATCATCTAAGTTGTTTATAAAGATATTGAAGAGTACAGGGCCTAAGACGGAGCCTTGTGGTACTGCACTGCTTACTTCTCTCCATGTGGACTTAGACCCATTAAGGATTACTCATTGAGTACGGTTTGCCAGTCAGTTTTGGATCCATCTGGTGGTGAGGTTGTCTATCCCACTTTTCTCTAGTTCACGAAGAAGTAGGTTATGGTCTACTTTGTCAAATGCCTTGCTGAAGTCTAGGTATATTATGTCCACACTGTTTTGCTGGTCTACTAGTTTAGTCACAGTGTTGAAGAATGAAATGAGATTGGTTTGGCATGATCTGTTTTTAACAAACCCTTGCTGGCTGCTAGTTATTACTTTATTCGTTTCTAGGTGTTGACAGATCTGCTTTTTTAATTATCTTTTCCAGTATCTTCCCAGGTATTGATGTTAGGCTGATTAGTCTGTAGTTTCCTGGGTCTGTTTTTCCCCCTTTTTTGAAGATGGAAACCACATCAGCTCTTTTCCAGTCCTTTTCCAGTATTCCGGAATTTTTGAAATATGTGGTGTAGTGGTTCTGAGATGACTGAGATATAAATATAATAATGAAACTGAAGCCACAAAGACAGCATTACAATATTTGAAAAACAAGAATATTTATCCTTGAGTAGAGATCCTTTACACCTTTAAGTCAGACCAATTATTTTATTAAAACTTCTGCCCACTCAGCAACCACCTAAAATGCTGGTGGTCCAACCTACTTAGTGTTTAAACCTGTCTTTTATTCTATGGATAAGTCTTTCAATTGTTTTCCCAATAATGCATTTCATGGACAGAAATTCACGACACTGTTGTCATTTTTCATTAAAATGAGTTGTGATAAAAAAATTGATACATTTTGAAACATTCATAGATAGCTAGTTGAAACAGCAGTCGGGAGGACAGCTATGAGCTAATACTTAATTTAATTCCCATATGCATACATGCATATGCATAACTTAGGTGTTTTGTTAGCTTCTTTAACCAAATATATATTCTATGCATTTAGCACTGAAACCTGATGGACCTATGTCCCTCAACTTGTGTAAGGCCAAATTGTCGATAGCATTTCTTCACATTTGGCTCCTAGTAAAGCTTTTCATACACATACTATTAGGTCAGCATAGAAGCTTAGTTGTATTTGGAAACCCCGTCAGGCAGTATTCCCAACTGCAGAAAATACAATTCTTTCAGGTCTGCAACACCTTTGACAGAAATCATATTGACAAGTATGCTGACGGTCTGCTGACATGTCTATAAGAATAACACCTTTAAGCTCATATGTTGCAGCGAAACGTCTGCAAAGGCTGAAAGCTTCATGACATCTGAAATACTTCCTGCACACAATTGATTTTTAAGTGCAAAATCCTATATTCATAGTCACAATTATCAGGTTACCCATAGAATTAAATATACACAATTAAGGTGTTGATCATTAAGATCCTTGATGTTTAATTGAAGGATCTTTCAAAAGAGGGATTGTAAAGAGACAAAAATACAGAGGAGACATGACAAATCAGGAGAAATGTACTATGAAAATGTGTGTGAGAGAGAGAGGGGGGGAAGGGGGAGAGAGAGAGAGAGAGAGAGAGAGAGAGAGAGAGAGAGAGAGAGAGAGAGAGAGAGAGAGAGAGAGAGAGAGAGAACAGAAGCAGCTTAGAAAAATGTAGGTTTATGTAAACATGCAATTACTGAGCTTCCTACCTAAATGAATTCACAGTTGGAGATTCGATGAAGTAGTTGTCATTATTACATCCCAATATTTTCTTTCATGCTAAACTTTCATGAAAGTGGTTTTGGAAATAAGGTACTGTACTATTGAGGAAGAGAGAGGATTTATTTGATATCAGGGAAGGTAAGATAATTGCAAGCCTTAAGAGGTTTTACTACCTGTTCGGAAGAAGAAATTGAAAAACCTAATGGGATAATCCATTGCATTTTGTGGTAAAAAGAGAAATAGAGAGACGAAAAAATAACAAAGAAGATTATGCATTAATAAAGAAATGTTTAAAAAATATATGAGCACAATGTAATCATAACTCTTAAGATCAGAAAGAGATGATAATGGAGATATTTAAATATTAAATGTGCACAATATTAGGGAAATTTTTGTTTCAATATGAACTCATTAAAATGCTACATTACTCAACCTACGTGCGACCATATTGACCATATGTCACGGTATGCCTGGAAATCACTGGATAGGCAAGAAAACCTTTCAAAGCAAAAGCCTATGAAAAAGATTCTTAGATATTGTTTAGCTGCGGCATTCCTACAGCTAGAGTACAGAGGCTCACGCTAAGCTCATTATCAATCTGAAATTCCAAGCAAATGTCACAATCAAAAAGTGAATTCAATACATTTAAGGTTGACTTTAATTCCAATTCATCTTAGTATTATTGGCAAGATTCAAGAACAAATTGCAAATGTCTGTGGGCAAAGTAATCTCTTGGTGGGAAGAAACAGTCTAGCCACCCTATTTTGTTATCTAAAGACAGCTATTCAAATGAAATAGTAGATAAGAATGGCATAGTAAAACTGCTCTCTTTTTTAGACATAGAGTTGTCAGAAATGGAAATTCCTGTCAAACAGACAACAAGTGGTCAAAATAGGGAGCGCCCTATCAAATCCCGTTCCTGTTAACAGTGGTGTACCCCAAGGCAGCATACTAGGACCCACACTCTTCATACTCTATATAAATGACCTTTGCAATCACATTACAAGCGACTGTATTCTCTTCACCGATGATGTAAAACTCTTCAACACCACCGACAACACTGCTATCCTCCAAAAAGACCTTGACTTTGTGTCAGAATGGTCAAACATCTGGCAACTCCAAATCTCAACCAACAAATGCTCTGCCCTACACATTGGCAAAAAAAATATATCACTAAATACAACCTGAATAGACAAGACCTTACAGACGACCCTCACTCTGGCAAAGACCTTGGAATACTCATATCAAATGACCTAAGTTCCAAAGCCCACTGCAACAACATCACCAAAAAGGCTTCAAGAGTTGTTAACCTAATCTTACGTAGCTTCTTCTCTGGTAATATCACACTACTAACCAGAGCATACAAAACATTCGCCCGACCAATCCTCGAATACAGCTCATCTGTCTGGAACTCACACCGGATATCGGGCATAAATACATTAGAAAGTGTCCAGAGATACTTTACGAGAAGAGTCCTCCACTCATCTACTTGCAACAGAATACCTTAGCAACCAGACTTGAAATCCTAGGCTTAGAAAGCTTAGAACTACGTCGCCTTCGGCACGACCTAAGCATAGCTCATAAAATTATCCACTACAATGTCCTTCCTGTCAATGACTCCTTCAGCTTCAACCATAACAATACACGAGCACATAACAGATACAAACTCAAAGTGAACCGCTCCAAACTTGACTGTAGAAAATACGACTTTAGCAACAGAGTGGTAAATGTCTGGAACTCACTACCTGACTCTGTGGTTTCATCACCAAACCCCCAAAATTTTACCCTAAGACTGTCCACTGTTGACCTCACCCGATTTGTAAGAGGTCAGTAAGGGGCATGCACCAGTGTGCCTACCATCCCTGTCCTTATGTTCCCTCTTATCAGTACCAATCTTATGTACATAAACAATGTTACATCTATGTATATTACTAACACGTACTTCATAAAATAAATAAATAAATAAATAAATAAATGATAATAAATAAATAAATAAATTTTCCAATTATGGGGAAATTACTGTACATAATTGCCAGTTTAGTTACACCTATTTAGATTGACACTCCCATTCAGTCCCTATATCCAGATCAGAACAAGCACATGCACCACTCAATTCAGCTAGTAAAAAAATATACCTTGGCATTCATGTATTAAACATCAGCAGACATTAAAAAAAAACAGTTAAGCACAGGCACACACGAGACAAGGCAGGCAAAAGTAAGAGGAATGCAGAGAACAAGCAAGAATTCACATTATCTGTATTTATCTATTAGAAATAACAGAATGGTCCCTCTATTCTGTACCATGAAAAAAATGTTTAGGAATGATGTATCCAACACCAATAACATTATCTATAGCTCTGGATATAGATCTATATTCAAAGATTTGTAAGACTCCAATCTCACTGATATTGGGGGTGGGAGAAAATGTTTGCAATGCAATAAAAAAAACTTCTTTGAATCTTCTTTAAATAATAAAGAATCAGAAATCATGGTAATGTAACATCAGAGATGCTGCAACAGCCACAACTTTGCAAGTAAAAGTATACCAGACATAATGGAAATTTCAATTCCACAGGTATAATTAGCTATGCATTTTTTGCACATTCTTTAAGTTATTGGACTTTAGGTACCTTGATTCAAAGATCATTGCAATATAAAGCACCATTTTGGTTAACTTGAGGCAAAGAGATAAACCCAATGACAGTTTTAGTAGTATGCAAGAATATGCTTGAAAGTGCCCAGGTTAAAATACCAAGTACCAAGTTCTTACATATTTTTGCAAATATTGTGATGCTTATAATTCATGCAGTTTTTATGCTAAAGCCTATCACTTTTACCAGATGTCTTATCTGATCCACCTGGTTTGAGAATTCAGCATTATTAAAAGTTCTACAAAAGTACTTGAAATGAGAAAGTGACATTGTGGTGGGTCTTTTCATATTTGGCAGCAAGGGATTTTTGTACAAATTTTGATGGCCACGGTATCACACATAATAGAGCAAGTCATCAGAACTTGTCTATTAGAATGCTGCCCTGATAGTATCTCTAAAAAGTAAAGCAAAGGAATCCATGTGGATTTAATCCACTAGTCATTGCTGATTATAGAGACTCATTTCCATTTCAAGGCCATTGAGCCAGCATTGTCTGAGGACATTTCCATGGTCATGTGGCCAGCATGACATCATGGAATGCTGTTACTTTCTCACCAAAGTGGTACCTATTTATCTACTCACATTTGCATACTTTCAAATTGCTAGATTGGCTGGAGCTGGGGTGAGGATGGGGGTTCACCCTATCATGTGGACGTTGTGTCTTGAATTTGGGCTGCTGACTTGCCAGCTGACAAGCCCAGAGTCTTAAACATTGAGCTACCACACCACCCCAACTCTAAAAAGGGAGATGTTAAATTGTTGTGTGGGGATCTATTCCCACCAGAGGTGGGTTCCTGCTGGTATGCCCCTAGCTGTTGGTCGCCGCAGAACCGAAGAAGCCGGTGGCATTCGCAGCGCGGGGCTTCCCCCGCCCACTTTCCCCCGCCCGCCTGGATGCCGCATTTGCATTCTTTTGCTCTCTGCACAAGCAGAATGCTTTGCGTATGCGCAGAGGGCAAAAGAACGCAATGGCGGCATCTAGGCAGGCGGGGGGAAAGCGGGTGGGGGAAGGCCCGCGCCGCGAATGCCACCGGCTTCTTCGGTTCTGCAGTGACCAACAGGTAAGAGCGTACCGGCACAAACCCACCTCTGATTCCCACCATTTTGCTTTGTATGTGTTTTCAAGTTAATTGCATGACAATGGGTAGTCTGGTATGAAACAATTATAGTATGTATCAAAACCAAGAAGTGTTCAAAGTTCTGAACCATTTTAAGGAGTGGCAACATTCTTTATTATGTCTTGGTCCTGCAAACCCTCCTCAGATAAAGAGAGTCCCACCATACTCATCCAAGAAACAATGTATTCTGATTTAAGCCTCAGTTTCCTCCACCCAGTATTCAAATATGCCATCATTTAAAAAGAAAGAAGTGGGAATGATGCAGGACTTTGGATAAGTGTTCCCTAATATATATATACAGTATATAGCTTTCTCACTTAAAATGTTATAAAGGAATCAAAGTCCATTGAAAATAAGTCACATATTCCTATAACAAGTACAGCAGGATCCATGTAAGATCAATCAGCAGATTTTTAGCAGCTGCACAGGAAGTGGGAAGCAATTTGGTTCAAATGAAAGATTAAATATAGGGCCTCTGTTAGGTAGAATACATTTGGCCATGAACCATATGTCCATAGAAACAGAAGGAACATAAAACCAACTCAGAAAAAATATGGCAGAAAGACAGCATTGTGATAGCACCATATGATAGCAATGGCCTACTTATCATGTGTCAATCATTTTTCTAAAGTATAAAATAACATAGAAGAAATAATGAATTGAATTGAATACTTTATTTGGGCAAGTGTGATTAGACATATAAGGAATTTGTCTATGTTGACTATACATTACACTTTCCTTGATTCAAATCCTGAATTTCAGAAAAAACTACATAACTAGGTTCATACTTTTCACTCTATGATCGAATTTGCTTGATTCAGGATTAGTGTGACATGAATCTTGCCAGTGTGGCTTATAGTCCAGGGTTATGGTTTAACATTTGTGAAGCATTACCTTGTGCAACAAACCATAATGGAAACAAGTCATATCATAGCAGTCTGTATTAATTAAGCAAATATTTAGCTGCAGAAGCATAGAAGCTTATATAGCATATAAAGCAATAGAAGCATTAAAGGGAAAACGAGGAGAGAAACTGGTATAAAGGAACTAACCGGTTATTGGAAAGCAGAAATAATTAGATAGTGGTTAAAGTTAAACCATATGTCAAAACACATGCACTGCCAGATAACACTATTCAACATCTAATACCTTTTGAAGTTAAACTACGTAGAGTATCAGTTGCAAAGAATATCAAGTTTAACTGTGAATTTAATCTGCCATTTTCAGTACAAGTGAGACTAAAGGGACGTTGGTACTCACCTGTGAGACGTCCTTTCTCGTAGGGCGGAGCTAGCCTCCAAGAATGGGTTAAATCTGCCCCCTAGCCAATAGGACCGAGTCTTAAAAAAGGTATAAATAGTGCCCTCTCAGATTGGCACTCCCTCTTTTAATCGAGGGATCAAGTCAGACTCGATGTGCTTTTTCCAAAACAACAAATATACAATTTATTAACTATGTACAGAGTGATCGTAGAGAATAGGAAGTATATACATGAGACGCAGCTCAGAAATAGACAACTATGTACAGATCCACATCAGAGAAAAATCAGAACTATAGACATTGCCCACAAGAGAAAACTATATACACCAGATAGCCTTAGAGCGCCCAGCCAGACCCAATGGGAGGGACTTGGAGGCTAGCTCCGCCCTACGAGAAAGGACGTCTCACAGGTGAGTACCAACGTCCCTTCTCCATAGTGGGTGGAGCTAGCCTCCAAGAATGGGACATACCAAAGCTGGCGTCCCTAGGACGGGATCAATCATCCTGGCTGGGAAGAGCGCTCAATGTCATCCCTGTCTCCAGCACCCGCTTGCCGAAATCCGCCTCCTCCGAGGCATAAGCGTCTAGTTTGTAATGGCGGATGAAGGGAGTAAGGGAGGACCAGGTGGCCGCCCTACAGACCTCGAGGATAGGGACTCTAGCATTCCATGCTGCAGAGGTCGCTGCACTGCGGGTGGAATGTGCCGTGAGGCCCGAGGGCTTAGGTAGCGACATGTGTTTGTAGGCCAAGGAGATGGCCGCCCGGATCCAACGGCCAATTGTCGCTGACGATGCCTTGCGACCCTGAGCTGAGGGGCGAAAAGTCACAAACAAGGTCTCCATTCGCCGCAGAGGTGACGTCCTACAGAGGTAAATGTTAAGAGCGCGCTTAACGTCCAGCATGTGCCAAGCGCGTTCAGAGTCCATGGACGGATTTTGAAAAAAGGCAGGCAAGATGACCTCCTGCGCCCTGTGAAACGGTGTGTTCACCTTGGGCACGAAGGCCGGGTCCAATCGAAGAACGACCCTGTCGCCGTGGAAGGTACACAGGTCCGCGCGCACGGACAAGGCCGCAAGTTCAGAAATCCTGCGCGCTGAAGTGATTGCGACGAGGAAGGCCACCTTGAAGGAAAGGTGTGACAAGGGAACAGAGTCCAATGGTTCGAAGGGGGCAACAGTTAAGGCCGATAGAACCTTGGAAAGGTCCCACGTGGGGAAGCGATGCACCACTGGTGGGCACAAGTTCGTGACCCCTTTAAGGAACTGTTTCAAAAGAGGGTGAGCAGCAAGCGAGTCCAGGTGTGGGCAAGACAAAACCGTCGAAAGCGCTGCCACTTGTCTGCGCAATGTGTTGGGAGACAAACCCTTGGCGAGCCCCTGCCGTAGGAACTGAATGACGTTAATGATTGAGAGATCAAGGGGGGAATAACCCACCTGCGCGCACCAGGCACAAAAGGTGCGCCAGGTGACCGAGTAAATCCGTTCCGTCGACGGCCGTCTGGAAGCCAACATGGTTTCAGAGAGGTCGTCCGGAACTAGGCGGTGTTGCAGAGTGAGCCGCTCAAGCGCCAGGCGGTCAGTTGTAGCCAGTGCAGCTCTGGATGCTGCACTGACCCCTGGGCAAGCGACCACTCTGTCGGCGGGATCCGCCAGGGAGGTGATGCGGACAGGGACATAAGGTCCGCGAACCCAGTCCGCCGGGGCCAGTGTGGGGCCAGGAGGATGACTTCCGCTTTCAGCATCAGGACCCTCCGGATGACCTGTGGGATCAGCGGAAGGGGGGAAAGGCATACAGCAATTCCTGTGGCCACTGACAACGAAGAGCGTCCGTGTCCTCCGCGCCCGGAGTTCGGAACCTGGTCACGAACCTGGGAAGTTTGGCGTTTTCCGGGGTGGCGAACAGATCCACGGCTGGCAGTCCAAAGCGGTCCACTATTTGATGGAAAATGTCCGGGTGCAGGGAACCACTCTGCCGGGTTGATGGCATTCCGGCTGAGCCAGTCCGCCGTGGTGTTGCTCACCCCGGAGATGTGCTCCGCGGTGATGGATCGTAGATGCCGCTCTGCCCAGAGCCCCAGGGTCATCGCCTCGGACATGAGGGCCCTGGAGAAGGTCCCCCCCTGTCGATTTATGTGGGCTTTCGTAGTTATGTTGTCCGTTAAGACTAAAATGTGACGGCCCACCAGGTGAGGGTGAAAATGCGCAAGGGCCAACCTGACCGCCCTGAGCTCTAGCAAATTGATCGGAAGGGAGCGCTCTGCCCTGGACCAGGTGCCCTGGGCGACGTGGGATTTGGTGTGGGCCCCCCAGCCCGTGGTGCTGGCGTCGGTCGTCAACGTGAGCCTCTGTGGCTCCATGAAGTTGGAGCCCTCGTTCAGGGCGGGCGAAGTCCACCACCGGAGTGATTTCCTTGCTGACACTGGCATCCTGACCCTCGCGGGGGAGTGGCTGCGATTCGCCCGCTGAAAGGGGAGAAGAAACCATTGAAGGTCTCTGGAGTGCAGGTGAGCCCACGGAACGATGTGTATCGCAGAAATCATTTTTCCCAGGAGGGAAGACAGCTGGTTCAAGGGAATCCTTGTTTGAGCCAGAACAAGCTGGACTAATTCCAATATGCTGTCTCTCCGTTCCTGAGACAGGTAGACTCTGCACTCCAGAGAGTCAATGATGGCCCCCAGGTGGGTGACCCTGGTGGAGGGGGACAGTTGGCTCTTTCCCAAATTAACGAGAAACCCGTGGTGTTCAAGTGTGTTGAGGGTTACCTGGACATCCTGCTGAGCCTGGAACAGGGAGGAGGACTGGATGAGAATGTCGTCCAGGTAACACTGAACATGCACGGGAAGAGCCCTAAGGTGTGCGGTCAAGGCGGCCAAAACCTTGGTGAATACCCTTGGCGCTGAAGACAGTCCGAAGGGTAACGCCTGGTATTCATAATGCACCCCTGCATAGCAAAATCTGAGGAACTGGCGGTGAGAAGGATGAATAGGAATGTGGAGGTAGGCCTCCGTCAGGTCAATTGAGGCGAGAAAGTCGCCACGCCTAATTCCTGCCAAAATTGATTGCAGGGTGTGCATTTTGAATTTTCTGTACCTCACATATCTGTTCAGGCGTTTCAGATCGAGAATTGCTCTCCACCCACCCGAGGATTTCGGAACCACAAACAAGATGGAATAAAACCCTTGCCCCTGCTGGTCCTCAGGCACCCGCTGGATGGCTCTAATGTCCAGTAGGTGCTGGATGGCCTGATCTACGAGGACCCGTTTGGAAATGTTTGAAGACAAGGGGCAGCGTAAGAAAAACCTCGGAGGGGTGGAAATAAATTCCAGGTACAGTCCTGTCGACAGGGTTTGCAAAACCCATGCGTCATTGGTGATTTCCTCCCACCGACTGGCAAAGGATGCCAGTCGACCCCCAATGGGAGGGATCGAATCGGGTCTACTTATACCGGTGGTAAGGGCGACCACCGGCTCCTCTAAAGGGCCGTTTTGATTGCCCGCCCCGGTATGGCCTGTCAGCAGCCGAATGCTGCCGTGGGGCATATGAGCCCTGGGAAGCCCCATATTGCCCCTGGGGTGCCCCGTACTGCCCTTGCCCAGAAGAATAGGAGCCCTGGAACCTATTGTATGGGGTCTCAGATGGCCTGGAGCCTTGCCGGTAGGGAGGGGCCTTATTTTGGGACTTTTTATTGTAAGAGGGAAGGATTTTCCTCTTATCTTTGGTTTCCGTAGTGATCCGGTCTAGGGCCGGACCAAACAGGGACTGACCAGAAATCGGAGCCGCAGCCAGTTTCCACTTATGCCGCAAATCGGCTGGCCAGCTGCAGAGCCAGTGCATGCGCCTGGCCACCACCGCCGTTCCCATTGCCCTGGCCGCGAAACGACCAGCCTGGAGCGCGGAGTCAGAGGTAAATTGGGCCGCTGCAATTAATTTCTGAATATCCTGGTGAGCCCTTGTGTCGGCTTGCGGGATATGGTCCTGGAGACCATGCAACCACTTCAAGGAAGTGCGGCAAAAAAACGACGTTGTGGTCGAGGCTCTAACCGCCCAGGCCGCCGCCTGGTGGGTTTTCTGTAGAATGGATTCTGTCCGACGTTCCTCCGGACGAAGAAGATCATCTGGCTCCCCGGGAACTGGGGCATTCGAATAGAGCGCCAACACGGGAGGGTCGACAGCCGAACTGGAAGATGCTGCGCCAGGTGAGACGAGATGTTGAAATACCTCTTGTCTTGAGCGTTAGGCGCGGGCCCCGAGGTGGGCGTAAGCCACTGCTTTGTTATGGCATCAACAAAGAGGTTAGGCGTTGGGATTACCTCGGTGGAAGAGGTTGAGGCTTCGCCAAATATGGGGTCACCCTGAACTGCAGAAGTTTGGGGGTCAGCAGCCGATGGTGGGATGTTGGCCGTGGCCCTGGCCTTATGGAGCAGGGAACGAAAAAGGCTGGGGTGGAAGAGGGAGGTAGATGTTGAAGGTTCGGGAGCCAGGTCCTCGTCCTCTGATAGCTGTGGGTGGGGAGGATCGCATCCTCCTTGACCTTCATCAATTTCCCCTTCCTCCTTGTCCAGGTCTCCGGCCGGGATGGGGGAGCTGTGGACTGAGTAGTCATCATCCTCCATGTCCTCAATGGTTGCAGGTTCAAGGACGGGCGGAGGTGAAACAGCTCTAGGGGGAGGACGGCTCTGGGAGGAGTGAGCCATGGCCTTGACAGCTGCCTCAATCCCTCGCTTAATGGCGTCATCCATTCTCTGTTGGACAGCAGGATCGTCCAGTGGGTCATTGTGAGCCGCTGATGTGACCCTGCGGTGAGAGGAGCGACCCTGGGAGCAGCTAGCACCCCAAACGTCCCCTTCTTGGAGATGAACACCCAGATTGTCCAGGGAGACATCTTCAGTGGAGCAAGACTGCCCCACCCCGTGTGGCAGGTATTGAGGTGTCACTGGGGAGGGGGAACCCGCCAGTGTGCCCCCTGATGTAGGCCGGGACATGCCCTTGTGCCCCTCCCCCTTAGAAGCCGTTTTTGGAGGCTTCTTGGTCTTAGGGGGGGGGGTGATGTGAGGGGGGATCTGTCCCTGTGCTCATTGGTGGCACGTGGCAGGGAGGAATCCTCCTTAGATCCTTCGGTAGGGCAAGGCCTGGATGACTTTGACTTGGCCTTGCCCTGCCTGTGAGCCCCCTCAGCCATGCTCGCGATCTGTCAGCAAGTTTATTTTATTAAGCAGCTCCTCGTTTGATTTCCTCCCTCTCTGTAGCTTCGCAGCACTTGTCTCGAGAGCTAGAGCCCACTGCGCATGCGCGGGCTCTTTACTCGATCGTCGAATCTGCCCAGCAACCGATGACGAATAGAGCAGCCAATCAGGAAAGCCGATGCTTTACTGGATCGTCGAATCTGCCCAGCAACCGATGACGAATAGTGCAGCCAATCAGGAAAGCCGATTCGGGCAATTCAAAATGGCCACCGTGACGTCAGCGACGAGCTCGCAAACGGCCGTTCCCGCCAAGATAGAGAGGCTCGGGCGACGGATTTAGGCCTGCCGGCTTGACGGCTGAGGCGACCGCAGAGAGAGAGAGAGGGAGAGAGGTAGGCCTGACAGAGAAGGGCTCTGCTTGGGGCGGTCGGAAGCAGCACAGTTCGTCAAATTGGCTGTGGGAGGATCGTCCTCCAGCCGGAGGGGGGAAAAAAGCCTTCAGCGGCTTTGGAGGATCCCTTGTCGCTTTCCCCCCCAAGAGATAGCAAGGGTGGCCGATGATGGTAAAGGGCCTCCCTTCAACTCGCCCTGAGGCCCTGGTTGGCTGACAGGGCCGTTGTATGCAGCTGGGCAGCTGCCCACGCCGCGCTCAACCCAAGGATGACAGCTGTCAAACAGGGGAGACTTTGGAATCACGTAGGATTTCACTCACGAGAACAGCAATCAGGAAAGTAAGATCAGCAACGGTGGAACTAGCCTCCAAGCACAGGAAAAAGCACAATGCCCTTTGGCTACGGACCGAGATTAAAAGAGGGAGTGCCAATCTGAGAGGGCACTATTTATACCTTTTTTAAGACTCGGTCCTATTGGCTAGGGGGCAGATTTAACCCATTCTTGGAGGCTAGCTCCGCCCACTATGGAGAAAGAGTCTTTATCAACTCTGTTTCTTTTCAATTATGAAGTGACAATGCATGACCATGAGCCTTAAACAGCTTGTCATCAGCAAATACCTTCCCAATTCTTTAGCTGAAATGCAAAATCATGGGTTGAACATTTCTATGCTGTTTTCCTTTTCTCTGTAATCACAGTTCATTCAAATAAAAAAGGTAGAGAACAATTGCAGCCTTTTATAAATACAGTATATCCTTTCTTTTGATGTACTGTAGCTAGATGAGGACACTTTAATCATGGAAAGCAACATGCTTTATTGAATGCATAAAACATGATAACCATTTAACCAACACAAAGTCAAGTCTGGGTCAGTTATATTTCTTTATAATGAATATAAAAATGTTGCAATCATACCATGTCAATATATTAAGATTATCTTTTAAAAAATACCAATCTGTTAATTTAGTAGATGACAGAATATCCACTGCTTTGAAAATTTAGTCATGATTGGTACATATAAAATATGAAAAAAATGGAAAATTCAAATCTACAAATACTGAATTTTCTCATTATTTATATTGTATGAATATTATAGTGCTGCCCTTTTATTCTTTAAATATATTTCTCTTTCCTTGGGAACCATCTTGTTGGTTGTATGTATGAGTCCAATTAGTTCTTTGTTTGATGTGATTTTACCCACAACAGTATGACTTCACTGGCATCATCTGGTTGACTAATAGAGGAGTTTACCCCAGGGTGGCTGTAGTGTAGAACTACTGATTTGATAATTACTGTACTGACAATGTAGTTTAGGAATATTGCCCATTATAATTGCGTTACTGAGATAAGGGCAGGATAGGATATATGGCAGGAGTATCCTGCCTGAATTCTCACAAAAGAGGCAGAGCAAGAAATAATGGATGGAAACTAATCCAGCAGAGAACCAACCTAAAACTAAGAAGAAACTTACTGACATAACAATTAATCAGTGGAACAGCTTGACTCCAGAAGTTGTGGGTGCTTCATCACTGAAGGTTTTCAAGAGGAGATTGGACAACCATTTGTCTAAGATGGTATAGGGTTTCCTGCTTGAGCAAGTGGTTGGACTAGAAGACCTCCAAGATCCCTTCCAACTTTGTTATTCTCTTAAAGTTTGGGATTAGAGCAGGCATAATTTGGAGTTGGTGATGGGAGAAAGAAGGTCTTACAGCAACATCCTTCCAAGGAAATAGGAAATGAGGCCTCTGTCAATAATAGCCTAGCAATGTAATAGGTATCATCTTTCCTAAGCAGTATCACAATGTCAGATTGATAGCATTTTGAAGCGATGATCAAAGGATGGAGCACATTGGTTTATCTCCATGAGATCATTTCCTTTTTCAAGTTGTACATTAGTAAATCAGTGTTTTTCAAACTTGGCAACTTTAAGATGAGTGGACTTCGACTCCCAGAATTCCCCAGCCAGCATGCTTGGTTCACACATCTTAAAGTCAAGTGTGAAAAACACTGTGGTAAATTGAGTACAAAAAGACATAAGTGTATCTATAAATTTATACGTTTAAGAAATTGCATGTAAAATGTATATTATTGTTTTTGCGAGGAAAATATGTGCATAGCAATAAAAAATGTTATGCTCTCGGGTGTACTTTAAATGTGGCAAGGTACAAGAAAACTGAGGGCTTAAAATATTAGTGTTATATTTTCATTCTTAGTTGTGATTTCATGAAGCACACTCTTTTTTGTACAAATTTTCTCACTCTACGTGTTATAGACAAAGAGGAGTTGTTCAACCTTTTACAACAAATAAAAGATTGCAGATTTATTACCTATTACTGAAAATAGCATCAATTTGAAGCTCTGCATAGACAACTTCATTAAGGAAAATTAATTGTGCCATAGTACTGTAATTCAGACTCATTATTGTGTCACTAAGCAGATAACATGGCTAACCAGGATTAATAGAGAGCCGATAGCAGAGAGCGGACAGCCTCTGTAGCAATTTGATATTGCATTTTATTTTAAGCAACAAAGCTGTTTCCTGAGAATTCACATTGCAAGATATATTCTGGAACAGAGATTTTTCATGTTCTGAAATTCACTATCAATCTAGTTAAATGTTTCCAATCTGCAGAACTCTTTCTAAACAAAGCAAATCTCTTCTATGAATCTTTTTGTTTTTTTCAGAGGATTTTGTTATTGTGGGGAAGAGAGAAAGAGAGAAAATGAGGGTACATCACAATCAGCTTCTGAAGAAAATGTTTTTGTCTATGATCTAACAAATCACAACAACAACTTGAATTATTGGTGCCTATTTTAACATGACTCTGATTTCCTTTTATTCAAAAGATAATGCCAATCAGATTTCCATTTCTAAGACTTACAGTTTTAGAGATTCTAAAAACACACTACAAGATTCAGTCTGTATTTTTCCAAGAAACTTTTTCCATACATATTTTCAAGATTTTTTTTAATGCCATTAGAACCACATTGAAACCATATTGAAGTCTAAATCAGGACGTCAGTAACATAAAATCAACTGTCACTAAGTACAATGATAATCTTAAATATGTTCAATTTCTTTAATTAGGGCTCAGTGACTAGGAAACAGAAACCTTGAAAATTGTGTAATGGAGCTGTATCTGCTTCAAAAATGATTCAGAAGTGTTTTCTACTTTGCCTGCCTTTGCCTCTCTCTATTAATCATTAAAGGAGCTCAGGTTTTTAGGTTTCATGTGACCCTGAAAAATACTACTGGTATTGAAGTCTTTAGAGTGCAGAGAAGAGCAATAAAGATGATTAGGATGAAGCTAAAACATCTCGGTTGCAGGAATTGGGTATGTCTAGTTTAATGAAAAGAAGGACTAGGGGTGATGTGATAGCAGTCGTTCAATATCTAAAGGGCTGCCAGAAAGAATAGACGGTCAACCTATTCTCCAAAGCACCTGAAGGCAGAACAAGAAGCAATGGATGAAAACTAATCAAGGAGAGGACCAATCTAGGGTTCTTAGTTTTGGCATAGATATGATACAGAACAACATATTGTAGGATAATCTTATTGGTTCCACACTTTAATTTATCTACTAATACAGAAATAAGGAAACACTTGGAAGGAAAAATAATAAATGGGATGGGATGTTTTGTCTCTTAATACTCTCTTCCAAATTCTACTTGTTTCCAATTTCTCCTAATCCAAACTTTCATAATAGAAACCATTTATTTACTTTATTTAATCAATTTATATGACTGCCCACCTCAAAGAAATGACTCTGAGTGGCTAACAATATTAAAAGCAAATAAAAAAATCAAAACTTAAGCAAAACTTAAAACACACAGCAATGATGAAATTCACAAACAGCCATTAACCAAGAAATGGGCTCCTTTGGAACCCTAGGGTCTAGTACAGAATTGAGTCTTTATATCACATTTGTAAATAGACTTTGTATGAGCCATTTCCTGGAGGAACATACTAGTCCAAACTATGAAATAAGACATTTGGGGCTTTTTAGAGTTGAGTAAAGGCGCAGATGCTAGATGAATATATAAAATATTTTTGCTCAAACTTTTATAATTTTATCAATTGAAACAGAATATGGGGGAGATCATCGCAGTCTTATAATACATCTTCACATAACGCATAGTTCATAGAATCACAGGGATGGAAGGAACCTTGGAGGTATCTAATCCAATGAAGGCTAAACTAGATGGTTCGGTACCATCAAGTGTGATGATTGCTAGCAATTTCGATAGTATAGAGGGGCTTTCATTCATAGACCTTTCTGTTGGCTGCTGATCTTTATGGCCACATTACATCTTGAGTTAAAAAACATTGCTACGTTTTATTTATTCTATTTATTTATATGCCAAATTTAGAGACCATCCATTTCATTCTCAAAGCAACTCTACAAGTTACTGTAGCAATTCTGCAAGTTCAGTCTTATTTATTATAAGCTGTTATCTACAATGATATTACTACTTACTGTATTTTTTGGACTATAAGACGCTCCAGACTATAAGATGCACCTAGCTTTTGGTGAGGAAAACAAGAAAAAAAAATCTGCCTCTGCCTCCCAGCAATTTGGAGACAGTTGGATCTGCCTCCCAGAATACCATCTATAAGCTGTTCCAGGCTGCAGGGATCGCCACCGTCTATCGCCACCATCGCTGCCCATAGCCGCTGCCGCCTATTGCCACCTCCGTGCACCCCATTTTTGGCCTCCACGCATCCCATTTTTGGCTTCTGCACATCCCAGTTTTGGTCCGTTCCAGGCGGTGGGGATAGGCAGTGCAGCCTGGAACAACTGATAGGCAGTATTCCGGGAGGCAGATCCAACCACCAATCAGCTGCTCATGCTAAATCAGGCTGTACTGAAGCTGACCAGGCTGTTTGCTGTTTGTTGCAAGGGGGCAAATTGCTGGGAGGGTGGGGGCTGGCGGGTGGGCGGAATCTTTGGCAACATTCACTGTATAAGACGCACAGACATTTCCACCCACTTTTTTTTGGGGGGGAAGTGTGTCTTATACACCAAAAAATATGGTAACTGATTTCAGGAAAAATGTAAATTCTTCCTGATTTGATCTAGGTCAAGATTAGAATATGCAATTCCTACAGGTTTCCCTTCCTCCTCCCAATGTCTTGTGTGTTGAGAAGATAATGGTTAAATCCAATGGAGTGACAGAGGCTTTTGTCCTATTGAGTTTTTGAAAAACAATTATGCTGAGAGTTGTCTATTACATTGCTAATTGTTGCCTTGTAAACATTCTTGAAACTTACATGCACCCTATTCTTGTCAGAAAATGCCTACTTGATCAAATTAAATCATGCAGAGTTGCAAAGATGCACAGATTCCAAGTTCAAAGGTACTTTTAATTATCGATGGTCTTGTACACAAAAATTAGCTACCTGACACAGCATATAAGGACAAAGAAAGAAAGAAAGAAAACCCTGCTGGTTTTGAATAGTGTTAGCTTGTGCTTAGTGGTATGCGAATGGAAAGACTTTTTCCTTTTTTCAGAGCAGATTTAAACCTTACGTTAAGAACATATAAGGAAGTGCCCATGGGTGTAATGATGTGTAAGAAGTTATTCTGAATTTATATGCTAAAGTAGTAGATGGAGAATTTTAAAAGAAAGAATAGTGCCACAGATAACTAAACTATAAGACATGCCTGTGTATTGAGTTTTTGTTTGTTTATTGACTGAGATTTATTTCATCAAATATCAAGCTACACCATGGAACTTTCTCTGTAGTGTTGCTGGTTGGTTCCTATTATTTATTTCCTTTGTCAGTGTTTACATTTTACCTAAAGAAAAAATAGCTTCTTTGCACCATATCTGACAGTCTTTGTATTTTAAGTCCAAACTGTTTGACACATTTGGAAATATTTAATCTTCAATTCAGAGTTGCGTATTCCCTGGTGCCCACATATTTATGGAAACTGAGTTCATTGTATTTGTCACCAAAGCTGAGAAGTATCACGGTTTCTGCCTTGAAAGTCCTTTCTGTAGCCCACAGAGAAAAGAGGCATTTGATTCATTTGCCTAAAAACCATATATATATATATATATATATATATATATATATATATATATATATATATATATATATATATATATATATATATATTCTGAGGTTTTCGCGGGTGTTTGTATGTAGGTCTTTGGGTATTCGGGTTTTCTCCCGCGTGAAATTGGAAGTGTCTTCGCAACGTTTCGATGAAGTCTCATTCATCATCTTCAGGCTGGTGTCTTCTGCTTCCTGCTTCTAGGAGCAATGTGAGATTGCTGCTGTTTCTTCCTTTTAACTGCCAGTGGAGGTTTGAACTGATAGGATGGGAGCTTGGCTGTGTTCTGATTGGTTGGAGGTGTGTTCTGATTGGTTGGGGGCTTGGCTGTGCTCTGATTGGCTGGGGGGTTAGCTGTGCTCTGATTGGCTGGGGGTGTTCTTAGGTTAGTCTGACTTGCAGGGGCATTTGAGCTGGTGAGCTGCATTGCTGCTGTTTGGCTTCTGGTTCTTGGTCCTGCCACATCTTCATGGAGGGTGTCAGTTTGCTTCCTGTGTGGATTGGAGGGGTTTAAAGTGGCTGATGATGCAGCTGTAGTATGGCTTCTTGTTTGTGGTCGTGCCTCATTGGTGTGGGTTTGGGTTTGCTTATTGCGTGGATGTGTGGTGGTGACATCCTGTGTGGTTTTCGTGAGTGTGGGTCTGGTGTCCTTCTTTGTGTTAGGGACTCGTTTGTGTTAGGGACTCGTTTGTGTTAGGGACTCGTTTTTCCAAAATGAAAACCCCCACTAAAATCCAAGACAGAGAACAAGAAAACGGCAAAGCCCTCCTCCCATACATAAAAGGCACCACAGACAGAATCAGCAAGATCCTCCACAAACACAACATCAAGACAGCATTCTGCACAAACCAAAAAATATCCACCATCCTAAGAAACCCCAAAGACAAAATTGAGTTAGAAAATCAAGGAGTATATGAAATTCCATGCACCGCCTGCCCCACCACATACATTGGACAAACCAACAGAAGAATAAGTGCACGCATTGAAGAACACAAGAACACAGTCAAAAAAGAGGAACCAACTTCTTCCCTGGTCCAACATTTCAAAGCCACAGGACATGAAATCGACTTTAAAAAGACCAGAACTATCGCCAAAACTGAACACTTTAACAACAGAATAATCAGAGAAGCCATCGAGATAGAAAAACGCCCACACAGCATGAATAAACGAGATGACACCTCCCGCCTACCAGCCATTTGGAAACCCGCCCTTATTGACAAACGAGTCCCTAACACAAAGAAGGACACCAGACCCACACTCACGAAAACCACACAGGATGTCACCACCACACATCCACGCAATAAGCAAACCCAAACCCACACCAATGAGGCACGACCACAAACAAGAAGCCATACTACAGCTGCATCATCAGCCACTTTAAACCCCTCCAATCCACACAGGAAGCAAACTGACACCCTCCATGAAGATGTGGCAGGACCAAGAACCAGAAGCCAAACAGCAGCAATGCAGCTCACCAGCTCAAATGCCCCTGCAAGTCAGACTAACCTAAGAACACCCCCAGCCAATCAGAGCACAGCTAACCCCCCAGCCAATCAGAGCACAGCCAAGCCCCCAACCAATCAGAACACACCTCCAACCAATCAGAACACAGCCAAGCTCCCATCCTATCAGTTCAAACCTCCACTGGCAGTTAAAAGGAAGAAACAGCAGCAATCTCACATTGCTCCTAGAAGCAGGAAGCAGAAGACACCAGCCTGAAGATGATGAATGAGACTTCATCGAAACGTTGCGAAGACACTTCCAATTTCACGCGGGAGAAAACCCGAATACCCAAAGACCTACACACACACACACACACACACACACACACACACACACACACACACACACACACACACACACACACACACACACACACACACACACACACACACACACATATATATATATATATATATATATATATATATATATATATATATATATATATATATATATATATATATATATATATATATATATATACCCTGTTTCCCCCAAAATAAGACATCCCCTGATAATAAGCCCAATCGGGCTTTTGAGTGCATGGCAGTAAGGCCAAGCGCTTATTTCAGGCTTCAAAAAAATATAAGACAGGGTCTTATTTTCGGGGAAACACGGTATTTCATTCAGAGGTTCCAAAAATTCAGACCGTATTTTTTTTTATTGTATTATTAGTATCTTTCAGTACAGAATGGGATTTCAATTGAATTTCAGCCTCATGCACATCTGAGGCCTCCTAGCACTTATTATTCTCTAGCTATTATCAGTGGAGATGTACTGAGAGCAGGACTCAAAGGAGATGCAGACTGTATAGATCTATTACTTTTACGGTGCAATTAATCTTGTTGACATTACTTATATAAATGTGTATTAAAATGCCTGAAAAGCATACTGTTGATTTCTTTTGCTCATTAATATTGATCAAAGGTTGTTGTTCCCTTTTGTGTTAGAAGCTGCTTAAAGATTATGTACAAAAACGCTACTAAATTATTGATTTTTTTTAAAGAAGAACCTGAAGCCCAATGTGCTTTAAATTAAAACTACAGGAATACTTGGAAAACTTTCACAGTACTTAATTAATAATATCAATCAAATTAAAATTATGGTGGCATGTTTCTATATTTTAACTAATATTTGTCATATTTATTATGCATAGTGTCTCCTACAATGGAAGTTCACCACTAGAGATCAAACTCTATATCAGTGATGGCTAATCTTTTCCGGACCAAGTGCCCAAAGCGCGCAAGCGTGTGCACAAATGCATGCGCCCCCGAACCCCCAAAATGCAATGCTCGTGTGGCCCCTGTGCATGCAGCCCCTGCACATGCGTTCCCCACACACGCTCCGCCCCCCGTGCATGTATGGCAGAGACCTGAAGACCAGTTGGCCTGCAGGAGGTGCACGCACATGCGTAGAACTGGGGCGACAGCTCACGTGCCATCAGAGAGGGTGCTGCGTGCCACCTCTGGCACACATGCCATAGGTTCACCGTCACGGCTCTACATGTTACATTTCTATAATCATGTCAAAATTACTGATTCTTGGTCAAAGCTTCTATTATACATCCAAAATAATTCTAGCTTATAAACAGATGTTTTTAAAATTATATTAGGATATGAAATTCAATGATGTATATTAAAGTACTCATCCTAAAAACCCTAATCTATATGCAGCTCAGTCTTGGGTACATTCCCAACAGTGTCTCTCAAAGTTGCCACAAAAAATGTAATTTTTAATATGACAGAAGATGAATATATACAGTAGATAAGATGCTAGCCTAACAATACCCATAATTAATTTTAATCAACCTTACAACATTTTGTCCTTTTTAAGGCCAAGTGAGATCAACAATTGTTGTGCATTCCTGGTGTATATTCATTCATTTATTTGTCTATTTGTTTGTTTGTTAAATTTATTTGCCACCTATCTCACCTAGCTACTCTAGGCAACTTTAATGAGTTTAATTAAATATGTTTTTTTTAAAATTTGCATCTTTGCATCACCTTTGCATCTTCCTTATTAATCAAAAGGAAAAAAATTAAAATGTTTGTAAACAGAAGTAAAATAATAAAACTATAAAGTAGGCAATGACAAAAGAACACAGTGAGAATAAATACATCAATATTAAGATGATTTAAAAAGATAAAAGGGAGATAAAAGGAATGACTGACAGGCTCTGAACAGCCTGTTAGGCATGTAAGAATCTATAGAGCATAGGAATACCTAATACAAAATATTTTTAGATTATCCTATTAAAACAAGAATTTAATGAAAAGGAAAAGCTACCTCTCATGGGATGAGATTATTGGTAATGCTAATTTATTTGCAAGCAAGCCTTGCGCCTCGAAAAAAGAAATCTGAAGAGGAGTTTCCTGATGGAATTTATCATTTGTTATGTTCTAATAAAAAAAGAGTCTTAAATCTAAGGAATAAACAAACCTGTTAAGTTTGATTTCATTTGGTTTTTCATGGCAAGGCATAGTTTTAAAAACAGTTTGCATATTTTTATTGCCTCTCTCAACAAAATTTTCATGATATTTCTAAGATAATTTGCCTTTTACAATTCTTAATTTCCCCTAAAATGCTCTTTTCCCCCCCCCCAAAAAATCTGGAAGATTGACAAGCTATCCATGAATAGATTGGTGTAATCCTGATGACAAATAGTATGTGCAAATATTCTTAGAACGTTACATTTACAGAATTGTAAGTTTTGTATTAGTTGGGGAAAAAATATCTACTATATTTGGGCAATGCCATCTATAGAAAAATACAGGGTAGAATTACAGAAGCATGATGCTAATAAAACAATTGTTTATTAGCTCTATTTATCTGGCTTGTAGATTTTGCCAATCAAAATAGACTCTGGTTCTATTGCAAAAATGAAAATTAAAAAAAAGCATAATTAATCAAATTCATTAAAATGTAGCATAATAATACAATCAGCACTAATACAATCAGTTGGTGGGCAACAATCAAACTAAATGCCCAGAAAGCGTTTGCATAATATGGTTGTCAGGCCCTGTCAGATTGCAAGAATGGTTGGATCCCAGTATTCCTTCAAGGACCATATATTCAAGGTATGGGGGCTACTACTGAAAAGGCCTAGAATGGATGTCCCTTTTAAATTTAAAGAACTCCTATAATATTTCAGGAGGGGGGGGGATCGTTCAGAAAAATGGATGGCAAACCCTATATCCTGAGCTGTGGTAGCTCCGTGGTTAGACTGTAGTATTGCAGGCTATCTCTGCTGACTGCCAGCAGTTCAAGTTTCACCGGCTCAAGGTTGACTCAGCCTTCCATCCTTCTGAGGTTGGTAAAATGAGGACCCAGATCATTGGGGGCAATATGCTGACTCTGTAAACCACTTAGAGAGGGCTGTAAATCTAAGTTCTATTCCTATTGATATATTGGGAACTAGCATGTGGAAAACTATACATGAATATTCACTTATAATATAAATGTAGATATATTGCTTTATATTTAAAGAGAGAGAGAGGTTCATTTGGAATTTAATATACAGGTAAGATAGCCTTTTGATTAATCTGTAGCAGCAGCAGCTAATAGTACTGTCCTTTCCATTCTAACTTGTTTTCTTTATTTATCTACATCCAAGCATTATTTAGCAATGTGTACAGTGGAGAAGCAGTTCCTTTTAATTTTAATTTAATGCTATAAAAATTGCAGATATAATGCAAATGCTACATCTTTTTCCTTTTTCTGCAATGCCATTTTTACCTTTTAGTAATATTTAAATGTGACTTATATCTGTTTAGGATTATTTACAAACCTTCATGCAAGCTTAGATGTATGATTTCTTTCCATATTTATATATACTGTGTTTCCCTGAAAATATGACCTACCCCAAAAACAAGCCCTAGGCCGATTTTCAGGCCTGCATCTAATATAGGCCCTACCCCAAAAATAATTCCTAGTTAAGCCACGTCCACTATCTGGTTATAGGAGGTGGGGTGAGGCGTAGGCATAAAAATTAAGCTAGGGCAGGGGTGGAGGGGCATCTGCCCCATGTCCCCTGCAGCTGTTTACCTTAGGTCTGCCACAGCTAAGCCTCCCACGCCCTGACACCTGTCATGCCACTGACCAACTTCTTCTGCAGCTGCTTGCAGCCACTCGCAACTGGACACCATGTGGCACATCATGCCGATGCCACCACTCACCACATAACACTGCAAGGCTCGTCGAGTGGCAGTACCAGCATGACAAACCTTGCAGCGTCATGCTGCAAACAGCACCATCGGTGCTATGAGCCATGCAGCATCTGGCCGCAAGCGGCCACAAGTGGCTACAGAAGAAGTCGGGCAGCAGCGCAGCAGGTATCGGGGCGTGGGAGGCCTGGCTGCGGTGGTCCTAAGGTAAGCTGGTAAGACATCCCCCCAAAATAAGACCTGGTGCTTATTTTGGGGCTGAAAAATAAGGGAAACATGGTATTTCTATACTTCATATGTTTCTTTGACAATGAATTTTAACAATGTTGAATTCTGAATCAATGCACTTAAAGTGTTAATAGTCTTTTTATAAAGAAAATTGCAAACCATTTTAGATTATGAAAAAATGTGCAATTCTTGAACATTCCAGTCATTTTACTTAACAATAAACTGGTAAGAAATATTTATAACAATTAGAGATTTTAAATAAACTTAAAAAAAAAAACTTCTGATTTTCAGAGAATGAGGCTTAATTTTCTAAACAGAGAACATAGTTGTAAGCCACCCGGAGTCATTGATTGAGATCGGTAGCAATAGAAATTGAATGAATGAATGAATGAATGAATGAATGAATGAATGAATGAATGACTAAATAAATAAATAAATAAATAAATAAATAAATAAATAAATAAATAAATAAATAAATAAATAAATAAATAAATAAATAAATAAATAAATAAATAAATAAATAAATAATGGCTGTTATTGAGGGTTCCTTTCATATGTTTTCAAGCATGCACTCACTTTGTAAAAATCTAAAACTATTGATTGCCAAAATATTCCAGCTAAAGTCATGATTTATCATTAAGAATAACTGGGGAAATGTTAAAATATTTAACACAAGTTTGGCATAGCAGTTAAGGTGCTGGACTAGAAACTGGAAGACTGTAAGTTACTGTCCTCCTTTAGGCATGAGGACATTTTGATGAAGACGAAGGTTGTAAAGAGAATAGGATTAAATATGGAATATTTTTCATGAACGGTTACTGAATGTAGTAAGAGCAATAAGAGCAATAGATGATGAAAGAAATGCATGGATGAGAGTCATGCAATGTTCCTTTGGTTATTCAATATATTTATAAATAAATTGTGAAGTTTCCGAAAGATGCCCTAATTAATTCATGAGCCATGAGCCAAAGTCCAAAAGAAATACAAAGATTTATTAGGAGCGACATTTTTGCAATACTCCGATGCAGTCAGAACTGAGTCCACGTAGGCTGCACGCCCTCATGACCCTGTTTCTCCCCTTCTCATTGGACATGTCATAAATCACATTCTCCAATGAATCATGTTGGTGGGTTGTGAACCTCACACCTCTCCTTCTGACTCCGGTAACCTAGACACAATCAGTAAAAGAAACATTTGTGGAATGTAGTTTCAGTTAGTGCAATCAGCCACTCCTTCAGTTCTCTCCCCCTCCATTTCATGGCAACTTGAAAGCTTTGCAAGTTGACATAAATATGCATCCAGTGCTCTGATGACATTAGAAGTAAGGTGCTTCTATGAATGAAGATATACTTTTGTATGCAGAAAACATTGCCTTATTGGCTGACTAGCTGAATAATTTATTGCAAGTGCTGGCTAGAGGAATAGAGATCTGAAAATTAATGAAATATGAAGGCAATAGTGCTTGGCAGAAAAAATAGACATAATTACAGATGATAGATAGATAGATAGATAGATAGATAGATAGATAGATAGATAGATAGATAGATAGATAGATAGATAGATAGATAGATAGATAGATAGATAGATGACAGACAGACATAGAGCAAGTTGAAGAATTTGACCATATTTATAGAAAGTTTCCTATAGATGATAAAACAGAATAAGACATTTTTCTATACAGCCATGGTGTCCTGATACCATTAGCAGAGTAAAAGTTTCCAAATCTCCTGGAGCCTTTTTCTTAATGTAGTGAACGAATACTTGCTTATTTAGTTGCACATTAAGAAAGGGAATTCCTTAGAATTTAACTCAATAGCATGTAGATGCTTTTCAGAAAATAAAGAAATTGCAGATGTCAAATTCTGTGCTGCCTCTAGCGACTTACACTTCATGTTAAAGAGTGGGAAATATGCTTAGCTACAAAATTGCCAGGTGGTACTGCTGCATCAATTACTTACTAATTCCACACTGGATTATGCACCAGTTATAAAAAATATATAGTGCAATTGTTCAGTATTCATCCCTTTGAAATTTATACTGATCATAACTTTGTTTTAAATCTCTTTTAAAAACAAAAAGAAATTTAATTACGCATTGGCTTTGAACTTTGAAGACTATGGAGAATTAGATTAATGCATTATTGCTGTGTTTTGCCTGTGTAAAATCACAAAAGTTAGATAAGCTTCAAATTAAGTGGCCAGCTCAATTTAGCTTTATGATTGAGAGGAAACATCTATATTTTTTTATATTCTTCCTTTGTTTATCAATCCCTTCAGTGTGAATTCTCCCAATTCTTTTTTCAAAACTTTAGCCTTGGAAGAAGTCATTCTTTTTTTTTAATTCAAGAGGAAACAAACCTGCCTAGAGAGAAATTCATCAATAATGGACAATTATGCTTGAAATCCCTTCACTTACATTATTTACTTACTTGAAAAGGGAAGCTTTTCTTCAAATAATTCTTGAATAGGGCTAAGATTAATTTAATCAGAGGTGGTATGGTATTCACTTACTTTCCCTACCAGTTCGCAAATGTTGAGCGTGCGCACGGGCTTCTGCACATGCGCTTTGCTTGTACATGTGGCTTAGACGCAAGTGTGCAGCTTCAAAATGTGCCTAAATAGGACGGCATAGCGCCGTGGCGTGTGGGCGGGACGGGCTCACCCGCAGGTCGCTACTACCGGTTTGCCCGAATCAATCTGAACCGGCTGAATACCAACTCTAAATTTAATTCAATGTTTTTCAAACTAAGCAACATTAAGATGTATTGAATTTAGCTCTCAGAATTCCTTAGCCAGCATGGAACATAGTTCAAAGTTGCCAAGTTTGAAACATATTTATTTAATTGCATTCTAAAATTCTAGATCAGTATCTCTTCCCTGCCTTGGTATTCTGTTGATTACCAAGATATGTATATTGTAGCATTCTAGATTTTTCAAATTGTATCTCCCAGCATCTCCTACCATTGATGATACTCCAATGCATGCTGTGTATTATTATTAGGCAACATCTAAAGAGACAGAGCTTACCTATGCCTGTTAATTACTTTAATTATATTATGTTAACATATGTTAATACAGATCCTTCATCATCTGTTCCCAACCTTCATCAGCCATTCCAAAATGTTCATTAGTTAGTTAGTTGTTGTTTTTTACTTCTCACAGTAGAATGGATGTCTTTAACCTACAGTTATGCCACAGGTAGAATAATTTGTTTTAGTTAACAGTGCTTAATTGAAACCTACAGCAGAAGCATACTTAGCCTAAAGCCCATGGATTTCCTATTCTGTTCTTTATCTAATTCAATTGGACATGTTTATACTATATCCTTGGGGTTATAGCCAGAATTTTGGCTTTATCTAACTGCAAGATTAAGTAAAGTCATCAAAATCTGGCTGTTTCAAACAGGCCTTTGGGGATGATATATTATGGGATGAATCCTTTCAGCAGTAGCAATGTTATATTAAAAATTACATTTTGATAAAATAGAAGGTTTCTATGAATTTCATCCAGGGCATTGGGGAATTTCCCAGCCTTGAAAGTGGCCACTCCCACATCCTGATCTTAAAAAAGTAGAATTTCTCAAATGCCTTTCAGATAAAGTAAGTGCCAGAGGCCTGTTTTCTATCTATGAAAATGTTCTTCTTTGGTTAAAAAAATAGTCAAATATACTGGGATAGTTGAAAAATGTATCAACAAAAATGTGGCACAGGGCATTTATCAATTTATCTTAAAAGCTTATTTGTGTATGAGTGAATTAGATTTACAAGAGAGTTGGGTTTTTCAGTATTTCATTTGTGATTTTGTTTTTAATTCTTTCAGGGCCATGTCTCCCTAATCCCTGCCATAATGGTGGAACATGTGAAATCAGTGAAGCCTACAGAGGAGACACGTTCATAGGCTACATCTGCAAATGTCCAGCTGGATTTAATGGAATACACTGCCAGCACAGTAAGTTTTAAAATGGTATTCACCTTTCCTGCTTGATGAAGAAATATCTAGAACTGCTATTCTGCATATTTATCCAATTACTGCATGTGTTTGACTCAGCAGATCTGCTTGCCTGTAACTGTGGATGTGTCTGAGCATCAGAATCTTTACTGGACACTTCCACAAAGATTATTTGCAATTTCTTTCTATTTTTATTGCAATTCCAGTAGGAATCTTCATGCCTGAGTCTTTTCCGTAAAATAAAGATAAGATTCTTTCTTTCTTTCTTTCTTTCTTTCTTTCTTTCTTTCTTTCTTTCTTTCTTTCTTTCTTTCTTTCTTTCTTTCTCTCTCTCTCTCTCTCTCTCTCTCTCTCTCTTCTTTCTTTCTTTCTTTCTTTCTTTCTTTCTTTCTTTCTTTCTTTCTTTCTTTCTTTCTTTCTTTCTTTCTTTCTGAAAATGGGATATTGCAATTTCCTTTAAAGCTCAAGGCTTTATCTTGATGTTGTCAGCAGTTCATTCAGCTAATGATGGCTGAAGATAAAAGGGGTTGTTAAAAAGTAGATATTTATGCTAATAGGTTTCCTATATTCTCTATTTCTGCTCATTTTAAAACTAACCCAAGACAGGTGCTGTTAGCCATGTTATTTAATTCAATAGGAAGTCTTTCCCGAGGGCTTTATTAATAGATGTTCTGGATTTTTCTTCCATTAGTTAAATGCACAGCATCATTTCTATCTAAAAGTTATTACAGCCAGTCAGGAAAAGTAAATTATGAATTGAATAATTTTATTTTACTTTTTCTCTTTACTCTGGAATTAAACAAATGAATTATTTGCATCTGTCCAATTGTCCAACCTATCAAAAGCAACACCCTATGAGACAGAATCAGAATGCAAGTCAAAATTAGATGAGAAAATCGTAAGAGAACACCTATCCATTCTAGATGAGTTCAAATCACCAGGATCAGATGGATTATATCCCAGGGTTCTGAAGGAGCTGACAGCTGTGATCTTGAAACGATTGAACAAAATATTTTAAAGCTTCTGGAGCATCAGGGAAATATCAGAGGAAAAAAGTTGATGTGTCTCCAATCTACAAAAAAAAGGGGTGGGGGGTGGGGGGGAGTGGATCTAGGAATTATAGACCAAGCAGCCTGACATCAATACCTAGGAAAAATCCTGAAAAAGATAATCAAGCATTTGTGAGCACCTAGAAAAGAAAAAGACAATTACTAGAAGTCAGCATGAGTTTGTCAACAACAGATCGTGTCAGACAAACCTTATTGCATTATTTGACAAAGTGGCTAAATTGGTGGCTAAGGGAAATTCTGTGGACTTCAGTACGGCATTTGACGAAATTGACCATTGCCTATTTCTTGATAAGATAATGTGGGATAGGGAGTACCACCAACAGATGGATTCATAACTGGCTAACCAACCATGCTCAATGGGTAGTCCTCAATGGAACTACATTTACATAGAGGGAAATATGGCAATGGTTCTGTTTTAGGCCCAATACTCTTCAATATTTTCATAAATTATCTAGATGAAGCAATAGAAGGGGGAATTCATCAAAGTTACAGACAACACCAACCTGTGGGGAAATAATTAACACTTTAGAAGATAGAGTCAAGATTCAAAAGTATCTTGACAGATTTGAATGTTGGGCCATATCCAACAAATTGTAATTCAATACTGAGAAATGTAAGTTCCTACATTTAGGGAAGAAAAACCAAATGCACAAATATAGAATACTGGCTCAGCAATAGCAACTGTGAGAGGGATCTAGGGACTCCAGTAACCACCATTTAAGTATAATCCAGTTGTGTGCTGCAACTGCAAAAAAAGCTAATGTCCTAAGTTGCATCAACAAAAGGATAGTTTCAAGATAATGTGAAGTAATTGTACTGCTTTATACTGCACTGGTGAGTGTATACTTGGTCTACTGGGATCAGTTTTGGTTATCACAATGCAAAAAATATTTTGAGACTCTAGAAAGAGTGCAAATAACAGCAACAATAATAAATAATGGCTCTAAAGGCTAAAGCATATGATGAATGATTGAGGGAACTCGATGTGTGCTAGCTTAATAAACAGAAGGACTAGGAGTTATATGATAGCAGTCTTTCAGAAGAACTAGGAGTTATATGATAGCAGTCTTTCAGTACTTGAGGGGTTGTAACAATTTATTAAGCAATTTATTAGAATTGCTTAAACATTACAAACACTCATATTTGTTTGCCCATTACAGTACTGATCAGGTAAGGCATGAATGTTGGGGAAGACTCCATAGATGGTAGTTGTGTGCATACATTGGGGAGTTTCCAACACAGACCTTGGACAGCTTATCGTTTTATTCTTTGTCATGGTGAAAATCATATTCCATTCTGTGTCACGTCAGCCTTTCCTTGACCAGTACATGACTATTACATGACCTGGTATGATGTTTCTTATCAGGTAGCTGTCATTCTCTGATTTTGATATACTGTTTCCCTATGACTTGCTGCATGGCAAATTTATTTCTGGTGGCTGGTATCCACATCTGCTCTAATGGTTTTTTATTTTTCACCCTCATCTGTATGTCTGAATTTTTCCTCAGGTGCAAATTCCATTCATCTATTTTTCCCAAAATTTTATTTCTTATAAAATTTAAAAAGGCAATATATGATCTGGAGCAATTGTGGGCATGGATATAGCACTTGTCAGAAAAACCTTCAGCCAAATGCATATTTTCCCAAGATTGAGTGGTTTTTGCCACATGAGCCTAGGGGAAAATATGCTTAAAATATGCTGCTTAATAATTTCAAACAGAAATCTGCATCAAAGTGTGAAAAAGAGTACCAGAATGAACTTTATTACTTTAGCCAAAACTATGCAGCTGAACTTGTAGATTTTCTAAACATTTCTAGAGTATAAGTAATTCATGTATTTAACTTTACCACCATATTAAACTTTGTTTTACTATTGAATTTCTCTCTATCCATTTTTTCTTGGAAATATAGACATTTAGAAACAATAAAAAAGCTAACAAGGAAATAAAAAGACCAGAATACATTGTCTCCAGCAATCAATAGCCTGATCAGCAGGGATTAACACTAGACAAACAACCAAGGAGAAACTAATATCCTAATCAAGGAAATACCAAGGAGAAAACCACTTTCCAACAAAAAAAACAATGGAAAGCCAAGTGACTGCATATAAATAGAGAGCAAACTCATCTGCACCGATGATGTTATTTTGTGAGGTAATGAAACATATGCAAGCAAACAACTAAGTTCAGAGGGCACCAAGCCTCCATACTTCAATCCTGAGCTCAGATATTCTCTTCTATTGGATTAGATTTTAGTGCTGTACAGAGAACAATGATGTTATCATTTATTTCACAGTTGTTCATAGGGCATTCCCAGATAAAGGGCTTCTAAGGCTGCCTGTTCTATCTTAATTGATTTTTAAGAAATAAAGGTAAAGGACTAAGTGCTGGGGGGAAATGGGTGAATTACAAAAGTACACATGGTAACCGTGCAATTAAAGTTTTGTCAGATTTTTTAATGAATGATATCAAGGATGAGAACTATGTATACAATTTACATTCTATGGATTATTACTTGTGAAAGTAAAATTTGGGTTTTATCAATTTTGTTTAAGTAGATTTGGTCTGATTATTAACTAAAATGATAAAGTGAACAAGTCAATGTCATGCATTCAATTTCAAATAATAGTTGAGATTGCATTATGAATGTTCCATTGTGAATTTTGGGGGTGACATATTAGTTTACAGGTTTTACACAGATATATTAGTGTCTTTTGAGTACATACACTTTACCTATATAAAATGTATTTAACATCTCTTTAAGATTGAGGCAACTAAAACTTGTTTCAAGTTCGGCCTTGGTCTAATTCATAATAAATAAAAAAATCTCCCTCCTAAATATGGCAGCAGTTCTATCTCTTATATTGGGAGCCAATTTCCTTCGGTCTTTGTACCACTTCTTCAATGAAGATGAGCTCTCTATATGTTGATCAGATATCAATACAGTTTGACAAAAACTGCTAAATTAAACAAAAGCTTCAACTAAACCCAAACCTTCTGAGATCAGCAAAAAAATAAAAATTAAATTAAAAAATGGGGGAAGTTTGCTTAAAAACAGACTGCCAGGAGCACTCTGCTAATATTGCTGCTTTTGTTAAATTGTTATCATTACAGAAAAGAATTAAATTATTGTTGTGACATCATAAGTCTGAAAGGAAGTGGGTAATAACTACAGCTTTAAAAAAGATGTTTACCCAGCAAAATGATTGTGTTTTTAATATAATAATTTAAATGGGTAAACAAATCTACAGCAGTTATGTAAATTTAAGCTTCATTCATACTTTTGTGCTTGGAGCTATCCACACTTTAGATATTTAAATATCTATTTAAATTTAAATATTTAATATTTAGTTGGAATAAAACCAAGTCCAAATGTCAAATTGTAGTTACAAAGTTTAATCAAAAATTAAATTAAAATGTAATTGATGTGTATAGTTATCGTGGGTGTCCAGAACCTGCTGCTTGTGCTTGTGTGTCATGTCTTTGTGTGAATGATTAAAATAGTGTACATCATTAGCACAGTTACATCATAATATATGTGACATTGAACCTCCCTTCCCAACCTTCCCTGTAGTTACCCATAGACAGAGTCATCACAGAATTTTGTTTAAAAAAAACCATATTGTGCTATGGTGATGCAAGGTTTTGATGTTTTCTTATTACAATACACATAGTCCAGAAATGGCACAATGCTGATTTTATTACTTCACCACACAGCATATTTGAGGCACAGATATAAGGAATCCTCAAAGGTACTACATCATTTTGCACAACATCTCTGACTATTTCCATCTTTGACAATTATAGTGTTGAAAATATCACAGGTCATGTGGGGCAAGGAAGGAACATGCCTGTATGCAAACTGGTGCTGCAACATCACATTGGTCTCTGAAGTACACATATGGATTTTTTATACTGTACACTGCTGGGTGCTTGATTGAATTTTAGAATTCTAAAATTGTGGGTTAATGCAGAATTCACCTATCCCTCATAAGCCAAGCAAGGGACAGAAATACTTTTTCTCTTTTTACAAACAAATTTTGTAAAAGAGGAACTGTCTCTTTTAAAGCTCATTTGGCTATTGAATAGCTGCTCCTGGCTATCTCCCCCTGTCTGAGGAGTATCTTCCAAAGCAAAGATCCCAAAAGACATGGCTGCTTTCACAATTCAAAATCAGGGTTTTTTTTAAAGTGCTTTTGTGCCTTCTGAAACACTTTTTTCATGGAATTTGCATAGACAGGATTTCAGAAGTTGTATTATAAAGTAGGAAGGAACAAAAAAGAAAAATATGCTTTAATCAATGCCTCATACCAGAAACCAAATGCTAATTCTCATTTTTATCATTTAGTAAAATGTGTTTATCTGAAAATGTGTAACCTAATATGAATTTTGTTTCAGCCTCTGTATTGAAACAAGTGTTACTTACATAAACCTTGAGTATATTTAATTTTTCTACTATCCTTTTTTCCCAATTTCTTAGAAAGTATTGATTTATTTTGAACGTAGATTTGGAAGTTTGTTCTTTTTTGTGGAAAAACTAAAAGAAAAGTCATCTTGAATGAGATCACCACCATCTCTCCTGTTGTTTTCCAGAACTTTAAAGAGAATATTTTTGTCTGTTTAGGCAATACTTAACTCTTTTAAACAAAAAAACAAAACAAAAAACTACTTGTTCTGACCTAGGCTTTTCCCAAATCACGAAGCAGACTCCTCGCCCTGATAAAACCTCTTTTATACAGTGAATTTCTCTCCAGCAAAGTCTTTTCTCTCCCACAGTCTTTCAAGATAATTCACAATTACCAACCTTGATCAGGCTTGGAGAGTGGCCAGGCCGATATCTTTCATACTTGGCAAGAATGCAGGAATGAACTAATTAAGCGAACTAATTGTCTTCTGCAAACTCCCCTCCCTGTTCGCTCCTCTTTTATTCCCTATGAAAGGGGCCATTCATCGTCCACCTGTGGCCTTACTCCCAAGTCGACCCTTGTTCCTCAGCTGTTCCCTTTGTCTGGCAACTCTGTGCATGCGCACACTGGGAACAGGCTCCAGCTGTTCGTCTGCCTCACTGATGTCTGACTCCAAAGGCCCCATCTCTGCCTCTGATGCAGAGCACTCGTCCGAGCTTTCTCCAGACTCCAGAACTGGCCCATGTTCCTCCCCAACCTTCTCACTGTCCAAATCTTCTGCCAGCTCCGCTAGCCATTGGTGGGCCACAGCACTACTCACAACCCATTTAATTCATGAAAAATGGATGCCTGTAATTTGGACATTGTTCATCACTGAATTAAAAGTAGAAGACACTACATAAGCAAACAGAAATAATGTTTAAGTGAAAAATGAACTTGCACATAGTGTATTGGGAGAGAATGGAACTCAGTGAAACAAAGCCACTATATTTGAACAATGAATAAATATTTTAAATTTCACTGGATGTGGTCCCTAATTAATACCTGGCTTAATGTACAGGATTAGTATGACAGTTTCCCAAGACACCTGCCCAGATGCCTCTCTGGACACCTATTCGGATGAGGAAGAGCCAGTTCCAGGCACCTCAGAGGGAGCCATGGAGGAATGTCCAAGAGTTGCCAGAGGCTCCAAGTCAGGAGCGGTGAGGCTGAGTACTGTGGAACAATTGCAGGAGAGAGCGACTGGACAAGTGGCTGGCTGATCTAGGGACAGAAGGGACACAGCTGCAGCTGGGAAACCCTCAGTCTTCAGGAGGACAGAGCACAAAGCTGCAGCTGGCCAGTAGAGATGAGGAAGAACTGCCTCCATCTCATCCAAGAGCGCTGAGGGCTGACAGGAGGCTGGCACAATGAAGGTCAGCCAGGCTACAGTACTTGTGAGGTGGCAGCCTCACCTCTCTTGATGGCCTGCACCTTGCAGCAGCTATTTAGCTTAGTGAGTGAAGTGAAACAACACTGAGAACAATGCGTCCATTTTCTTGCCTTGCATTTGTCGATCTCTGTGTTTCTTGCCTTGAATCTTATTTATATATTTATTTATTTTGTTATTCTTATATGCCGCCCAACTCCCGACTTGGACTGTGTACCTAAGACCCTGGGTTTTGCCTTGACCTCTGGGCTTGCTTCACAGGTTTTGCCCTTGCTTCATGGACTTGCCTTAGCCTTGCCTCTGCCTTCTGGATTCGTCTTGCCTTGTGGACTCGTTCCGGGTTCGTTCCTGGACTGAACTGTGAACTCTTGGGAGATTGTGTGGTTGTTGGCATGGAAATTTCTGGAGAAGACTATTCAGGATTTGGAAAGCCTCAAATAAATCCTTTACCACACCTGTGATGTGTCCGTATGTGAGCAGGATCAGGACACTTATCTTAATGGCTGGTCTTTCCATTTAAACTCTACTGAAGAGCCAAACTAGGAGCTGGTTTCCAGCTAGCTGGTCTATTGCCTAATGGTCATGCTGCTGCTTGGCAGTATTCATAGGACTACTGGATCTTGACTGCAAAACACCAGAAAGATACAGAAAACTATTGTTACTAATTCCTACCTAATGATGGAATTTTTACAAGTCAGAACTTTTAGTCCTTTTATATGAAAGCTGGATGTAGCAATAGCAATAGCACTTAAACTTATATACCACTTCACAGTGCTTTACAGCCCTCTCTAAGTGGTTTACAGAGTCAGCATATTGCCCCCAACAAGCTGGGTCCTCATTTTACCGACCTTCGAAGGATGGAAGGCTGAGTTAACCTTGAGCCTGGTGAGATTCGAACTGCCAAACTGCTGGCAATTGGCAGTCAGCAGAAGTAGCCTGCAGTACTGCATTCTAACCACTGGACCACCACAGGTCTCAATTCTTCAAAATATTGTGGCACAGATGATGCCCTACAATTTCCACAAACTGCATTAGCACAACACGATAAATTATTAAACTTGACAATACATATATATATATATATATATATATATATATATATATATATATATATATATATATATATATATTCATTGACTCCTTCCTTTGAGAAACTATTGAAATAATCATAAATAGTTAATTTATTGTTTAAGCATCATGTGAACAATTATCACATTATATAGATCTGAAATTATGAAATGATACAGACAACTAAAGACAAGAGGTATTTTAATAGGCAACAGTGGGCTAGCAGTGTCATTTGCTGGCAGTTTGCTTTCATACAAAATTTGTACTTTCTTGAAATGGTTTTTCTATTTATAGGCCAGAATTATTCTTAAAAGATTTTAATATTTCTGTAAATTGTGATGACTGATAATGTTTTGACTCCTCTTCAGTAACAAAATAATAAAATGAAACATTTGTGTTATGGTCATATATATATAAATTGTCAGTCATGGTAATAGAGTTCAAGGAAGATTGTGGAGATTGTTGCCCTGAAGACATATTTTTAATATGTGAAATTACAATGAAAATAATGAATTACTAAGATTGCTATCTAGTGTATATTAAAAGCAATTAGGAAGAAGGAATAATATTGGCTCTCTCTCTCTCTCTCTCTCTCTCTCTCTCTCTCTCTCTCTCTCTCTCTCTCTCTCTCTCTCTCTCTCTCTCTCTCTCTCTCTCTCTTAGAAAAGTTCTAATTTTTCAATCAGCAAAGAGAATCAGTCAGGTGGGGCAAAATCCAAGCTAGCAAATTTGAGCCATTTGTTGATATGAGTGTATTTTAATTTCAGTCTAGGTGTATGTGTATATGTGTGTGTGTGTGTGAGAGAGAGAGAGAGAGAGAGAGAGACAGAGACAGAGAGAGAGAGGGAGGGAGGGAGGGAGGGAAAGAGAGAGGGAGAGAGTGAAAGAGAAAAAGAAAGAAAGAAAGAAAGAAAGAAAGAAAGAAAGAAAGAAAGAAAGAAAGAAAGAAAGAAAGAAAGAAAGAAAGAAAACTACAACTTTTGCAGGACTCCATGGCATACTCTGCCTAGTGGGTAGAAAGAGCTATAGTGACCCACTTCCAGGATTCTTTGTACAACTGTTAAAATTGCATAGAAGTGCACATTTCCACAAGTAAATCCTAGAGTGCAACTGATTGAATTTGGATCTTTAAAGAAACAATATTTATATTATTTTGAAACTCAATGCAGTCCAAAGAAGAAATCTTTGAGAATGCTAATTGGGTAACAGGAAACATAAAAAGCAGCCATTGAAAATGAAAGTGAATACCTGTTTTCAAGTTTTTCTTTTTAAAATTTCTATATTTTTTATTTCCAGTTTCAAATTTGGTGTGAGGGAGACCCTATTTGATGTGGGGAGGAAGGGGAAGATGGGAAAAAGGTTAGAAAACAGGTCTAGCCTATTTCCTAGCCAGGGATGGTAGAAAAAAAAATTCAGAAAAATATTGCTCAATCTATCCTTGTGACTCTATTGGGCACATCTCAGAATGTTGTTCATTGTTTCCTGCTAGGTTCTTCTGTCTGCTCCTAGACAGAGTGTATGCAGGTCACCCTCTTTCTCAACACACAAAAACCCGCCCAGATATAACCAGGGGTGGGCTTCTCAGCCTGGTTGCTGGGTGGGCATGGCCATGGTGGGCATGGCCTAGTCAGCTGCCTGCACCATGGTGGTGGGGGGCATTTTTGCCTTCCCCAGGCTCCAGAGGCTTTCCTCAAGCCTCTGGAAGGGCAAAAACAGCCTCCCATGGGCTCCAAAGGCCCTCCGGAGGCTAGAAATGGGCCCATTTTCGGACTTCCGGAACTTCTGGGAGGCCCCTTTTTCGCTTTCCCCAGGCTCCAGAGGCTTTCCTTGAGCCTCTGGGAGGGCAAAAACTGCCTCCCCCGGGCTCCGGAGGCCCCTCCGGAGGTCGGAAATGAGCCCGTTTTTGGACTTCCAGAACTTCTGGAAGGCCCATTTTTCCCCTCCCCGAGCCTCCGTGCAGGCCCTGTACTTACCTTGCATCCAAAATGAGCCACGTGGAGACTCCTGGGAGGGGTGGCAGGGGCAGGGGCAGGGTGGGCGGGGCCAGACAGGCGTGGGATTTGTCAGTTCACTGAACTGGCCATAACGTTAGATATGGGTCCGCCCGAACCTCGGCGAACCCACAGCAGCCCATCCCTGGATATAACATATCCAAGAACGTAGGGGAAAAGGGAAAGTAGAAACATATCTAGAGATGCAGTTTATTATTACTTTGTAACCCAGAAACAGGACACTGGAGGGACTTCCGGAACTTGTTAAACATCTAGTTTGGCAATACAGACTACGGTACCAACGGCAGCATTTTGATATTGTGCAATGCCTGAAAGTTTGGAGTAGTCAATAATATATTTCTTGTTCCAGTTAATAGTTGATTTTGCAGTTTTGTTTTTATGGACTTAGTTCAAGCAAAATTCAGAAGGGGGGTTGTTTGTTTGCCTTTGTTTTAATAAACAGGATTTGAGAATTAAACAATTCTTCCATGGAAACCAATGCAGATGGTAAGATGCTTCTTTTGATTATATTATGTTCCATGTTTTATTACTAACGGATGCCTGGCTCTTAATTACGTATCTGAAAAAGACAAAAGTCTATAGAGCTTTTCCTTCACTGAAAACATGTTTATACTTCTATAGGCAATCTCTCCAAGTATTGGACTTGTTCTAATGGAGATTTTTTTGACCAAGGATTTAATTCCTTCTCCACAGATGTGAATGAGTGTGAAGCTGAACCCTGCAAGAATGATGGTATTTGTACAGATCTGGTAGCAAACTATTCCTGTGAGTGCCCAGGTGAATTCATGGGGAGAAATTGCCAATATAGTAAGTATACTTTAAATACATGTATTTCACTCTGATTCTAGTATGCTAGTATATAGGTATTAAAAGTGAATATGTTACATCTACGAAAGAGAATCAAAAAGCACAATATTTAAATGAAGATAACATAAAGCTGCCTGGATTAATACTGTCTCTTTCAGCCAGAGTAGATTTATAACTACCTTTTTAGAATAACTGAGCACCTTTCTTTCCATTCCACTGTTTTAGTAGAATAATTTTTATAATCATTCAGAGTTCAAACAATTCTGCATTTTTTCCTCATCTCTTCCCTTTTTCCTCTGGTGAAGAGAAAGTAAATGCTAGATAGATAGATAGATAGATAGATAGATAGATAGATAGATAGATAGATAGATAGATAGATAGATAGATAGATAGATAGATAGATAGATAGATAGATAGATGGATGAGAGAGAGAGACAGAGACAGACAGACAGACAGACAGACAGATTTTGTATAATCATGTTTGGGAAGTTTGTTTATAATATTTATATATTCATCTTTTAATTCAAGGAAGGAACAAAGCAATATTGCTCTTTCTTCATTATTATTCTTATTTGGAAATGTTAAAACTAAATAATGGATGGCCTAATGATGAATATTTATCATTTGTTCTGGTCTTTGGGAACAAAACAATTTTAAATCTAAAAGAACCAATAATCTGCTGAGAATCATTTGTACTGTATATATGTAGCAAAGAAACATTAACAAATAGTCAATCAATCCTGGACTGTAAAGAAGCTAATTGGTTACTACATAAATATAAAACTCAACAGCATTGCTTACAATTTACTCTTAAGTCCAGTGGTGGGTTCCTACCGGTGCAGTCCACTCTATAGCACCAGTAGCGGCCTGCTGGTGACGTCACAGTACCTGTGCGGTCGGTTGCCGGTGCCTGGGTGCCGCCATTTTTTAAAAAAACATTTTTTAAATTTTTTTAAAATTTTCTTTTGCGCATGCCCAGAAGCCGAGCTTCTGGCACTGCGCATGCACTGCCTTCCTACCCCACAGTGAGTCCAAGCAGGGGAGGATGGCTGAGGGGGCATGTGAGACACTGAAAGAACGGGCGGCAGGAGCTATCTCCATTCCCCTCCCTTCAGCAGTCCGAGAAGCCATGCCCACCCGGTCACATGGCTGGCAAGCCACGCCCACCCGGTCACCTAGCTGGCAAGCCACACCCACAAAATAAGCCACACCCACAGAGTGGTAGTAAAAATATTAGGAACCCTCCCCTGCTTAAGTCTGTATATGAAAAATTGGTAGCTTAGCAGTGGGTGATCCAGTTTTGTACATCTGAGTTTCATGAGTCATCCTTGATTAAAACTGTCAAAGAAATAGGTTTGGTACACATTTTTATATTGTACTGCTGAGTTGCAAAAGATATTGTTGAAGGGCAAATTGATACCCACACATGATATATTGGAATATTGGGATACAGTGTATATAAATTATGCTGATCTATGTAGCAAAACATAAATTTCTTGGGAAATTCTCTTCTTCTTATACTTCCATTAACTATGGTTAATTATAAGATTAATTTATAATTCATATATAATAAAATGGACAGGTGATTTCAGGTATGTACTATCCAGATAAATGTTAAAAATCACCTTTTAGAAAAATCAACTACAGACCTCCTGAAACTTTAGTTCCTGAAGTTTTAATACTCATGAGCTATAAATATAAACTATTGCATATTAAAATGCTAGCTTGTAATCTTAGTACAAGATTGTTCTCAGAGACTATAACATTAATGTAGAAAAGTTCCCTGTTCTTTCACAAATGTTTATGGCATGTCAAATCCCTAATTATGTAGCAATATTGTAATTACAAAAACTATCATTGTGTATATTTATAGAAATTGTGTAATTGAAAACTATTTATGTAAATCAATGATTTATATAATATGTAACATAACATACTATATAATAGATTGTACCTGGTTGTAATTATACCAAGCTTTTTTCACTATAAGCTTAACCTATTTAAACATTGGTAATTATAAGAATTTGTGCAATTACAGGCATCCAATGTAAGTTTATGTTATGAAACAGATTTTCAATTAAGATATCTGTTAACTTCATTTTGTTCTTGCTTTGAAATTAAATTGGAATATCTTCAACTCAGAACATTTTTTAATTTTGTATAAAGTAGTTGCTTGCAGGTCACTGTTAGGAAGTTTATATAAACATTTTTCAAACAAATAAATTTGAAAACTTATTCAAAGAAATACATTATCATGTTATAGCTCCCAGAATGTCTAGCAAATATAACAAGAAACAATACAATATATTGTATATACCAGCAGTGGGTTGTTCCCGGTTCGGACCGGTTCTAAGAACCGGTAGCGCCGGCAGTGGGAGGCTCCACCCACCCTCCCGGGACAATTCTGCGCATGCGCAGAAGCATCGCGTGCATGCACGAGCATGCATGCGAACCGGTAGTAAAGGGTTTTAGAACCCACTACTGGTATATACAATACATAAAAAACAGAATTGTTTATGATTCATTGGTTATTATTCATATAGACGGAGTGAAACAAGCTCTTACTACATTCTACATCATACATATGCCGGAGATAAATTTCTGGTAACAAGTATTGCAAATTGTAATTGTTGAGGACTGGAGTTCTGGTGAGAATCAATAAGTGTTATATTGTTGTGGAGAGACCACATATCTCATACAGATTCTAATAGAAAACCTATCTTTTCATGCATTTGTTTTTGTTTTCCTAAATAGAACAAATGTTTTTTTTTTGTTTTTTGAGGATGCACCATTGTTTACCTACTAACAATTGCTGCCTTCAGCCAAATTTCAGAAATGATCTTTTCATTCAAAGTTGCTATGTTCTCTAATTTAATATTTAGCATTTTCTTGCTATAAATCAGGTTTTAGCCAAGCTTCTTGATGGTTTTCTGGAAACCAGTTGTTCTGGCGCTCTAAGTGTATTAAACTATTTCTCTGTATTAATGCTTCCCTGTCTTAAATAAGCGAGCACATAGCAACTATAATTATCTTATGCCTGAGCCCTTGAAATATTTATTCACTCAAATCTCATTTGACTAAGCTGTTGAGGATTTGTGAAATATGATAGGAAAAAAAATCAAGCTAGAATCTCCCATCATTGCTGCATATTCTGGTATTAATATGAAAAAATTCTACATAATCCTGTCCTCCTTCTCTTCCCTCCCCTTTTTTCATATAATTAATGCAGCATTGGATACAACCAAAGAAAGTAACAGTCATATAATCGATCTGCTGTAAAACTATGTGTGGGTCAGTGGTGGGTTGCTGCCGGTTCGGACCGGTTCTTTAGAACTGGTAGCGGAAATTTACCGCCGCTTGCCGAACCGGCTGCGATGACCGAACTGGTCTTCCGGTCACCGTGGCCTGCAAGAAAAACCTCTGCACATGCACAAAGGCTTCTGCACATGAGCAGAGAGTCATTTCTGGGTGTTTTGCACGATGTGACACAATGCAAACCGATAGGGAAGGTAAGGGGAACCCACCCCCGGTGTGTATTAGACAATGGTTGTTTAGCAGAGCAAGCTGCATCCAACACCAGCCACACAGTTAGGCAGAGATATTGAACAGGAAGCTGTAGCAAGATAAACATTGTTTATAGTTATGTCTTTAAAGGAAAGTTGCCACTGATATCAGAAGCTGGAGAACTCAAGGCTGATAATATCACTGAAATTCCATCTCATTTGATAGATTACAATTGGCATTTGCTGGGCCCTTGGTTTCTTTCACAGCCAACAGGGTGGAAGATGATAGCCAGACATCTGCTGAGGAAAACTGAGAACTTTTCCTCAAGCTACAGAAGTTGGAAAGCTGAAATAATGCTTCAGCAATGCTAGAGAGAAGCTGCCAATTGTGCAGCTTGCCCTGCCCTTTCCTGAGACCCAATAGAAAATAATCCTGTTGCTGATTACAAGTAAGATTAAATTAACAGTTGTTTTGACTTCTGACATGGGATTGGGGAATACTTTCTGTATTTAGAAACAAACAAACAGCAAAGCTTTGATTTGAACCTGAGTGGCAAGAAGAAATATATCTATTCTTATGCAATGGCATGTCTTAATACTGTATATGTTCTGTGATGTCCAATTTTGGAGTATCTCCTTGATAGTTTCATTATCGTTTTAAATCTGGCTAGCATTCATAATGTTTGTGCAATTCTCTTGAATCTCATCCTTGAACCTGATTTCATTCCTATACTAAACAATACTTCAATTTTATTTTGCATATTTTTCCAGAAACACAATAATGTAGAAGAATTGATTAATTTTGTGCTGTCAAATCAATATCAGCTTTTAGTGACCAAATGGATTTTTTCCCCATGAAAATCTATCCCTAACCTGGCCTTTCAGGTCTTTCAATGGTGCACTCATTGCCACTGTTACTAAGTTCATTCATCTGGTTGTCTTTTTCTTCTCTTTCCTTCTACCTTTTCCAGCAGTATAGCCTTCTGCAGAAAACTAGGTTTTTGCATAATGTGTAAGTAAGATAATTTGAACCTAATCATTTGTGCCACTAGTTTGATGATTACTATGATTACTACGATCAATCACTACTTTGATGATCCATTGTTGGTTTTCTTGGCTGATGCACAAAATATGGGATTATAGGTTGCTGCATTTCCTTGGCTAAATGTGAATAAGAATCAGGGCAGGTTTTAAGCACAAACAGGCATTAACCTAGGAAACCAAAGCTTAGGGGGCACCAATGCTGTAGCACTTTCAAAATCACTCTAAAATGCAAATCATTGTTTCAGTGGGAATTGGTTTCATCAGGCAAGGTAGGTGCCATACTGTATATCTTTTGGCTGGCCCTGATAGGACCAAGGGACATCAAAGTCAAGAGTCAGTGGAGCTAGAGTTAGTGCCTTCTTTTTAGTTTTGCCACAGTATTATCAATGAGTAGAGGGATATTGTCTTGACTAATCTACCATTAGCATTAATTTTCCATTAAAATGGAGCTTACCATTTTTCACAATTTTAAAAGGCAGAATATAACATTCTGAGACTTTGAGATATTTTAATAAATGTGGCTGAAAACTTTTCTAAAGTCACCTCATGCAGAGTAAGGTCTAGTACCTAAATTACTAACCCATTTCACTGTTCTATATTTATCTGAAAAAAGGTTTCATCCTAGGATATCTTGGAATATAAGTTCATTTCCCATAGGACACTTGGCAAAAAATGTAGTAATTTTTCATGACCCACAATGTTCTTTTCTTCAGATTGAATGTAAGGCTGCACATCACAAGTGCTGCGTGATTGCTATCATCTGAATCAGGCAGATAATGTTCATCTACTTAGATATTCAGCCCCTACAAAGATTAGTAATTTCTTGCCAGCCATTACTTCTGAAGCTTCTCCCATTTGACAGAATTATCTTTATATGTATGTCAAATACAATTTCACTTCCATAATTTTGCTTTGATCTCTGTAACTCCCTGCACAGTTCATCATTTTCATTTGACATAAAAATTCTGTAATTTTATTATATTTCTTTAAAAAGATGTATGCATATATACTGTACATACATACATACATACATACATACATACATACATACATACATACATACATACATACATACATATTACAGCTCTTTAATGTATTTAAATAGAACAATTTGCCTGCATTTCTGCTAAGATTATTATTACACCTCATTTTAGCACTATATTTGTGATTATTTCTATATTGTTCTATATTGTTCTATATTCTATAATGTTCTATATTGTCAGCCTTTACTGTAAACTTAATTTTTCTGATATGCTGCAAATAATAATATTTTGCCCACAGAATAAATTGAACCCACAAAGTTCCCTATTTTTTTCCATAGTGGCTGATGAAAGGAAAACACAAAATAGCAATAGCACTTAGAGTTATATACCACTTCACAGTGCTTTACAGCCTTCTCTAAGTGGTTTACAGAGTCAGCATATTACCCCCAACAATCTGGATCATTTTACTGATCTCGGAAAGATGGAAGGCTGAGTCAACCTTGAGCCGGTAAGAATCGAACTGCCAAATTGCAGGCAGCCAGCATTCAGCAGAAGTAGCCTGCAGTATTGCATTCTAACCACCACAACTCAAAATAGTTGGGAAAATGGGGGGAAAGTCATCCTTGCTTCCATAGGCACTCTATGTCTTTCCATGATGATTTTATATGGTTGCTGTGAGGGATCTACATATGTGACAGTGTGATTAGTATGCCTGCCTGCCTGCTTGCCTGCTTGCCTGGTTTGTTTGTTTGTTTGTTTGTTTGTTTGTTTGTTTGTTTGTTTGTTTGTTTGTTTGTTTGTTTTCAATTGCCAATTCCACCTTTTTTAGATTAGGCTTTCAGGATCCTTGGTTTGCTTGCTTTTTGTTTTGTTGCAGTTATTGTTTTAGGATTCTAATGGAAGAAAAGATTTGTAACATCATGTTACCTAATTTGGTAATGGAAGAAAACAACCACCAGGCTCAGAGAACTTCAAGGACCCCAATGTATATGTTTGTGTGTGTGTGTACTGTATGTATGTATATGTATATCTATACACCTACTCAGATTGGCTTAGTGAGCAAGAGGTTTGGTCTTTTTGATTGATGGTCTAAGGCCAGGGGCGGGTTCCTAATTTTTTTACTACCACTCTGTGGGCGTGGCTTATTTTGTGAGTGTGGCTTGCCAGCCATGTGACTGGGTGGGCATGGCTTGCCGGCCATGTGACCGGGTGGGTGTGGCTTCTCGGACTGCTGAAGGGAGGGGAACTGAGATAGGTCCTGCCACCCATTCCCCCTCCACTCAGCAGCTCAAGAAGCCTCGAATGTGCGAAAATGCCTAGGATCATCACCACGCGTTTGTGGCTTCTCAGACTGCTGGAGGGAGTGGAATGGAGATAGCTCCTGCCGCCCGTTCTTTCCACATCTCACACGCTCCCTCAGCCATCCTCCCCTGTTTGGACTCACTGTGGGGTAGGAAGGCAGTGCATGTGCAGTGCCAGAAGCTCGGCTTCTGGGCATTCACAGAAGAAAATTAAAAAAAATTTTTTTTTAAAATGGCGGCGCCCAGGCACCAGCAACTGACCGCACCGGTACTGTGACGCCACCAGCGGGCCACTACCAGTGCTATAGAGTAGACCGCACCAGTAGGAACCCACCACTGTCTAAGGCACATTTGCTAGTTCTACAGTGGTACCTTGGTACTCAACTGCTTTGAAACTCATTGAATTTGGTACTCATTTTGGAGCTAAAATTTTGCCCTGATACTCATCATGTGTTTGGTACTCAATGCACAAGTTAGAACCTGTTGGTGTCAGTTGCCTTGTGACTCCCTACATTATTCCTTATGGGGAAAAGGTGTTTAGTATTCATTATTTTTGGTACTCATCACACCTCCTGGAACCAATTAAAGATGAGTTAATTGTAGATGATATCAATAAATCTAAGTCTGTGATGAGTTTATTTATTTAGTTTAAAACATTTATTATAATCACTGAGTTTACATTATACTCTGTATGGCATCCAGTCAACAATTTAAATAACTTCAATAACAAAACATAATAAACATATTTATTAAAGGCATAAACATTAAAAGCCTGGCAGGCACTAAAGTTAATCTCCCTTGTGCAATCCCTTGTTAAATCCTTTAACCCACTTCACCCTATCCCAGCACTTGGGGGGGGGACTAGCACATTTTTTTTGCAGTGGGGGGAGGATAGGGAGGATAGGCAGATAGAATTGCATAGGAAGCTCCTTAGCCAATGGACCATTGATTTAAAAAACTTTGCTGTGAAACTATATGGTAGCATTTTCTTATGAACTGTCAATTTCATTAAAAAAAAACCTGGAAATCAATAGCCAAAATAGAAAGGGCTAGATGTCATTGAGAATGTTCTAAAATTAGCTAGTGCAAGAGCAGGGCATGCTATTCTCTTCCTTCAGTGTCCCATTTCCAGGTAAGAAACAGCATTAATCATTCTTGTAACAGATTTCTTAGAAGTTAGATTTGTACGTGTACTAATGAGGAAGTTGAATTTGTATCTGGGGCTAACTGAGTTCCATAAAGGAATTAAGACCAGCAAATAGATTTTGGGTCAAACTGAAGATTTTGTTTTCTTTCCCATAAAAGAATCTCAGGGTAGTTCTCCTAGTTCTTTGGGCAGCCAAGATCATCCAGCTCTATTTTTTTTTAACTTGTCATCAAAGCTGAAAAAACAAATTAAGTACTTAAAACACTTGGCCAATTCAATAGCATTACAATTGATTGGCCCTTGGTCTTGTAGCAACAACTATAATCTTGGTTTATAATAATTAATAACATTAATTACTTGATTAAGTATCTCTAAGGCTTTCCTGAAGCAACTGAAGACTATAATAGTATCAGGATATCATTTACATAAAATAAAACAAGCTGTTCCTCTCCACAAATTTACAAGCATGTGTATCGAAAGTAAGATGCTTCACCAGTAAGTTAACATAGAAGTGAAAAAGAAGCAAGAATAAAATATAGTCTTGGATAATTTCTTTGGGATTAGGATATACTAGAAAGCTGACTTTCAATGTAATATCTAATTCTTAAGATTATAGTTAAGTGTTACAACAACTATTTATTTTTATTTTTATTTATTTTGTCAAGCGTATATATGATTACAGACAAAGTATAAACATGATTGTGAATTCATAAGATGTATAAGCATGGTTATGAGTACATGAGATGGTTACAAATACATGGGGACATTAGGATAGGGACGGTAGGCACACTTGTGCGCTTATGCATGCCCCTTACAGACCTCTTAGGAATGGGGTGAGGTCAATGGTAGACAGTCTAAGGTTAAAGTTTTGGGAGTTTGGGAAAGAAACTACAGAGTCAGGTAAAGTATTCCAGGCATTGAACACTCTGTTGCTGAAGTCGTATTTTTTGCAATCAAGTTTGGAGCGGTTTACATTAAGTTTGTATCTACTGTGTGCTCGTGTATTGTTGCGGTTGAAGCTGAAGTAGTCATTGACAGGTAGGATACTGTAGCAGAATGGTCTCTGGCATTTAGATAATTAGATATGAGTACTCCAATGTCCTTAACTGAGTGAGGATCGCCAACAAGGTTGTGATCATCTAGTTTGTATTTTGCATTCTGATTTTTTTGCCAATGTGAAAGATTGAGCATTTGTTGATTGAGATTTGCAGTTGCCACTTGTTTGACCATTCTGATACATAGTCAAGGTCTTTTTGAAGGATAGCAGCATTGTCGGTGGTGTTGAATGGTTTTATATCATCTACAAAGAGGACCTAGTTGCTTTTAATATGATCGCAGAGGTCATTTATTTAAAGTATAAAGACAGTTGGCCCTAAAACACTGCCTTGGGGGACACCGCTATTAACAGGTACAGGATTTGATAGAGCGTTTCCTATTTTGACCACTTGTTGACTGTTTGACAGGAATGCAGTTATCCATTTGTGGGTCCAGAAATGCCATAAGATTTTAGTTTTAGAAGTAGTTTGTCGTGTACCACTGCATCAAAGGCTTTACAGAAGTCTATGTAAATTGCATCTATTGCTTTGCCCTGGTCGAGTTGTGTAGTCCATAGGTTTTTACAGTGTAGAAGTTGCAGATTACAGGATAATTTTTTTCTGAAACCAAATTGTTTGTTAGAGAGTAGGTTGTTTGTCTCTAAGTGGAAGGTAATGGATTGGTTAATGATTGATTCCATGACTTTGCAGGTGACGCAACATAAAGAGATTGGTCTGTAATTTTCAATTAGGCTAGTGTCTCCCTTTTTGAAGATAGGGATGACCGTGGCTAGTGACCAAAGGTTGGGTAAGGAGCTGGTCCTGAAAGATTTTTCAAAAATTATGCTCAGAGGTTCTGCTAAAGCAGTGGAAAGTTTTTTTAAGAAGTGGGCACATAGTCCATCGGGTCCAATGGATAGAGATGGTTTTAGACTGCGCAGTGCCTTTCCAACATTGTCTTATGTAAAATCAATGTGTATTAGATAATTGTAATTGTTTGTGGTTCGACTAGGAAATATTGGACATGAGTTGTTGCTGTTTGCAAAGACTGAGATGAAGAATGTGTTGAAGAGATTGGATTTAATGGTTTCATCATTAATGTCTTTAATGTTAGGTCCTTTTATTGGTGGGATGGTTCTCGTCTCTTTAAGTTTGTTGTTTACAAAATTGTAGAAGGCACAGTTGGATTTCATGCGCAGGAGGTTTTCCTCTTGTTTGATATGATAATTGGTGCGTTCAGTTTTTATTTGTTGGCATAAGTTTTTGTAGCGGCTTTTAAAGTTGGCTATGTAGCCAGTTTTGTTTTTTCGCCAAAGAGATTTTTTTTTTGGATTGGAGCTTCCTTATTGTTATGGGTAGTTTGTTTTTCCTGGTTCTGGAAGTTATTAGTGATACGTACAGTTTAACGACTCTTTTGACTTCAAGCAGAAAAATGTTATAATGGTCTTCAACAGTATTACAGCCTGTGAATAGGATTTGCCAATCAAGAGATGAGAGGTCAGTGTTTATGAGATCATAGTTGGCTTTTTAACTGGGGATCCCATCATTATGATGATTTTTGTAAGGGCGTATATTGAGACAAAAGTCTACCATGCTGTGATCACTGTTGGAAAAGAGTTCTTTTATTTGTAATTCATAAATTGAGTTTGAACTGTTGCAGACGATGAGATCAAGGCAGTTGTTGAGTCTAGTGTTGTTGGTTACTAGTTGATCCAGTCCCAGATTAGTTACAGCATTGTACAGGGTTGAGTGTATATGTTCAGTTGTACATTCGTTTAGGGACCATTTAATAAGATGTAGATTAAGGTCACCAAGAAAGATGAGAGGATATGGGCCGGAGGCTGCCCACGTTAGAAGTAAAGTTAACTTATTCACATGTTCGATGTCGTAGTCAGGGGCTCTGTAACATAGTAAAAAGCGGAATCTCAGGAAGAGCAAGCTTGTGCAAATGATTCATAATAAATACCTTTGAATTGTAGAGTTATTAAGTTTATCCCCTAATTTTACTCTAGAAATAGAGTAAAATGCAAATCTAAAATCAGCAAAGGCTGCCTTTAGGATTGTTTAGGATTTAGTGATATATTTTTGAACTAAATATTATAGTACAAGTCCTTAGTTTACAGTAGAGTACTTCTACAGTAGAGGACAAAGTTCAAATGTATGCAATTATCTTCTATGAGCATAAGTATATACCTTGAATATAGGCAGCATGCTTTCTGAACTTTCAATAAATGCATTTAGTCATAGAAGAGGAAAATGTGCTATTTTGTGAAGTTTAAACGAGTAGGATCTTCAGTCAATTACCTCTGAATGTGTGCAGAACTGAAGTCAGATCAGTAATTCATGGTTGCCAACTGTTTTACAAGGCTGTCAGTACAACAGATAGTTCTCTAAGACGGTTCCCAAAGTCATAATCATAAAATTTTATGGTATGATAATACAGAGCCAATGGAAACCTAATGGAAGGAATCTTTCAATATTTTTGAGCATTCTTGTTTATTCTAGTTGTCTGCAGAAAATATTTTAAACTGTGAATAGAAAAAGGCCAATAATAGCCCACTGAGATTATGTTTCTTACGTGGTTATAATTTGAACCAAACAAGCTTTTGCAATGCTCATTCCAGACCACCTATAATGATCTTTCATATGGTCAGTGCTTTATTTCTCCCTAATTCTAAACAGCATAACTGCAAATGAATCTGAATGACTCTGTATTTAATTACACATTGGCATGTTTATGCATGAATCCCTATTAAACATTATAATACTGAGGGTCATCTATAATCAACTGTCAGCTTGCAGTCCGAATATCTTGCTATACTAAGCACAGCCAGAGTTACCTAATTTCACAAAATGAGTTATTGGAAGAAGGAAACCACAGATGTCTCAAACAGATTTGCTTTTTACATGCCTGGCATATAAAAACTGCGGAACTGCTGATGATGTCTTACCAAGCACTACTAACAGGATAGAAGAAAGTAATGCATTTAAACTGTGACACCACTGCAAACAACAAAACAACAACCCCTTTTATACTGTCAAGTTGTTCCCAGCTTCTAATTATCTAAAATAGATAATTTTTCTCCATGAAGATCGTATCCTTAATTTGTTCTTTAAGGTCTCACTCATTCATCACCACTATAATTGAATCCATCGACTTTGCTGCTGCTCTTTCTCTTCCCTTTCCTTCTACCTTTCTCAGCATCAGAGTCTTCTCCAGAGAGTATTTGCATGAGATGTTCAAAGTAGGTTAATTTATTCCTGGTCATTTGTGTTTCAAATGAGAATTCTGAGTTGATTTATTCAGTGATCCATTACTTTGTTTTCTTGACTCCCCATGGTTTTCTCAGGAATCTTCTCCAACACCAAATTCAAAACAGTCAATACTTTTCCTATATCTAATTTTTGCTTCCATAGAGTGTCATGGGGAATACCATAGTTTGCATGATTCTGATATTTGTAGGTCACACACCACAGCATTTGAATATCTTTTCCAAGGCCTTTATGGCTTCTCTACAAAGTGCTAATCTGCAGGGTATTTCTTAACTGGTTTTTCCTTTACTATTGATTGCTAAAAGGCAGAAGCTATCCACCACTTCAGTATTTTCATTGCCAATTCTGTGTATTCTCCTGTTGTCATTATTTTGGTCTTCTTTATTTTTAATTGTAGTCCCATTTTTTCACTGCGCTCTTTGACTTTTGGTGTTAGGGCTTGCTGATCCTTTGCATTTTTGGCTATCAGGATAGTATCATTCTCAGCTATAGTATCATCAACATACTGCAGGTTATTGATATTTCTTCCTCGAACTTTAAAAACACATTTATCTTCTTCAAATTCCAATTCTTTCCGTTAATATATATTTATCACATAAGTTGAATAAATAAGGGAAGAATATATAACCTTGTTGTACTCCTTTGCTAATCTGGAATCAGTCTCTTTTAATGATTGGATTTAATGACCATGTGCAGCCAACAGTCCATATAAACCGCTGCCCTCAAATATCTGTCTTTAATGTGATTGCCTTCAAATACTTGATTCTTAATGTAACTGTAAAGTACTTATTTGCTAATTTAATTGATCACTGGTTTGGAAAAGCTGGATTAAACAATTTTGATGAACCTTTGGGTGACTTTTAGCTTGAATTCTAGTGACCCATAAATTCAGCAAGAAATCATTTAATACTGAAAAATGTCTATATTATTAAAGGAAGTAAATAACTTTTCTACAAGATTGGTGTCTTAATCATCACTTCAAAATAATAAGAAGAAATCTGAATTTATATTCTCTGTAATATATGCAAACTTAAGAAAATAGAATAATTTGAAAACGTTATTTCTAGAACCTGTGTCAGGCAAAATTGCATAGCAAAGTTTTGCTTTTACAGTTATTTCCCAGTTATTGTACAAAGCAGGCTACACTGTGTTATTTGCTACATCATTACTATAGCTTGTAATACAAAGTATTAGTCTAACCAGACTGTGTTCTGGGTTTGATTAATGAATAGTATTCAGAGGACCAGTGCAAAAATACAATAAAATAGAAGGAATGTACACACACACAAATACACACAATATTATATAATAAAATATATAACAAAATGACTTTATAAGAAAATTCAGTTTAGAACACAATTCTCTGTGTGCATGCTATGCATTTTCTGTAATGGAAGATAACAGGAAACCTTTCTAGCCATATTGTATAAACTCTAAGCAGAATTTTGAATTATTGGTAATATGAAAGCCTTATTATTATGCTTAGTCACAGAATCAATTTGATGTTTAGACTGGATTTGGCATTTTTGTCCTATTTATTTGTTAGCATTATGTTTGCTTTGCAATGAAAATTCAAGCTTACTCATATTCTGGAAAATAGCACCCCAAACACTATCTCGACTATTTTTTTCCCCCTGTTGGATCTGTTTATATCTTCCATCTTCAAAACTATAGTATCAGGATTCTATGGCTTCAGTTTTTAAAATTCTTATTTTGTTTTTGTTTTGTTTTTTCCCTGTCTTTTCAATGCCCCCCTCTCCAACTCCCTAAACAGAATGCTCTGGACCATTGGGAATGGAAGGAGGAATCATTTCTAACCAACAGATTACTGCATCATCCACCCATCGGGCTCTTTTTGGGCTCCAGAAATGGTATCCATATTATGCACGACTTAACAAGAAAGGTCTTATAAATGCTTGGACTGCAGCAGAAAATGACAGATGGCCATGGATTCAGGTAACAGGAGTTGAATGCGTGGAAAACTATTAGTCTCTATTGCTAATATTGTTTAGTAAACCAGTGCAACTTTCATAGAGGTGTAGATCTGCATTGAGATTTTTGTAGTAGTTTATGTTACCCAAAGACAAATTTTATTCGTTCTCTTCAAGATATAATTATATATACTGTAGTTTTTTTAAATTATACATTATATTTCTTTTTCTTTCTACACTGTTGGTTATTTAGCAAAATATTCAGTTTATGTGTAATATTCCTTTCATAATAAGTATAGTTCCTTTATAAACATTCAGGTACATGATGCACACCAAGTAAATATGTAATTTATTTTTCTGCTTTCTCCTAATGAGATGGATATTGAAGCTACCATTCTAATGTGTATTGCCAAGATGTAATTAGTTGAAACTACAAGCTTGTAATTGGCTTGTGATTTAAGGGGTCACTAGTCATGGCATTATAAGCAAATTAAAAGGAAGCTCACTCATATCTAAGTTTAAAGTAGTCTGTATAGATTTAGAAATAAATAATTTTCCATGTTCAGCACTTACTGCTTCATTAGAAGCACTGAGACACTTTGCTTTAACGCAGATGTGAAATAATTTTATATTATCTTATTTTAATATCCACTATTGAGATATGATCATATTTCTCACTGAGTTTTTGTATTACATTTTGCTGTTTATCTCCACAATAGAACTCTTACCTGCCCTTTTTTCATTATTCCTTATCTAATATGACCTTTAGCTTTTTAAAAAGACATTTACCAAAGATAAAGGTGTAACAAATGGAATATGTTTGCAACTATGTAATATCAATATGCTTAAGATTTCTGGTTTATATATTAAAACTTTCTATTTTTCGTAACCCAAACCCTGAAAGTAAAAGTTTGACCTAGGGACCACAAAGTGATGGAAACATTTACTGTTCTTGGACACTGATAACCCATTCTCCATAGTGGGTGGAGCTAGCATCCAGGAATGGGTTGACCTCGTCTGTTCAGCATGTATGACTGAGTCTGTCAGAGTTGAGAAACTCCACCTCTGTTGCTAGGACTCCCAGCTTCGACCCAGTCCTCAGACTGGACAGACGTGTCTACTTTTTCTCCTGTTCCTGTTTGCAATCTGCTTGGATAATTGGATCAATCACATAGTTCTTATTTCTGTGAGTTTTTCCCAGCTGACTCCTGTTCCACCCAGTAGATTGCGGCACAGAGCTTCAGCTCTAGCCATGGTTAGTGGCATTTTGACCGACAACAGGGCCTGGCTCCTTGGTCTGCCACTGGAGCTTTCATGCTTCTCCGTCAACAATTAATCAAGGCGATCTCCCATCTATCTCCCATCTATCGAGGCAACATGGTAGTGGCCAGAAGAGCTTCCGCACTCCATTCTCCCAGCTAAATAAACATCGGATTGGCTATTGCGGGAGATAGCTTGAGTGGCGTTTCTTGATCAAAGGCTGTCAGGGGCTTCCCGCCCTGATCTAGTGTGCACGCTTCAAAATACATTTCCTCCCATTCACAGCCGAGCTGCAGGTTGCAGGAGCCAAGCGCTTGAGTGACACTGGCCACAGGAGCCCGAGCTCAAATAAAACTTCAAACCCTGGAAGTAAAAGTTTGACCTAGGGACCACAAAGTGATGGAAACATTTACTGTTTTGGGACATGGATTACCCATTTCCTTTGTACAGTATATTGTTTCAACCATAATCCACCTAATACAAACCCAGTCAGGAAACCGATGACACCTATATACACAACTGCTCCAAGTGGGGGTGATGAAGAGCAACTATTTGACCCAGGTTTCCAACTGGAAGACACTTTACTTTGTTCTTCCCTTATAAGCAGGAAAATGAGTCATCCGTAAAATACACTAGATTCTAACAATATAAGCAGGAATGCCAAGATTATCAAAGAAGAACAATGGTTGGGCACAGAGGAATTAACTGTTGAGTTAATTCACAAATTCTTGTGAATTAACTCAATACTTCCTTAGTTTCTAGATCCTATATAGAATTTCTCGCCGTTTTGGTATATTTTGGCTTGTTCAAAACCTGAATAAAATTCTCTGGTGACTTTGAGCCAAAGCTTCTGACATTCTATACCTTCTGAAAATTCTATACTTGTATACAAAAATACTTTGCTTTATCATGTTAAAAAGTTGGCATTTTATAATAAATGAGCTTTATATTTGAAGTCTTAATGGTTTAAAAAAGGAGAAAGAAAAACAGAACCTTAAAGTTATCTAATTAATTAACATCTGGATCACAAATAATATGGTCACACAGATCAACTAGTCATAATTTTCCACATTATGGTGAGATGAATCATTCTTTTATTACACAGTAGATTAACAATGCAGTTAATTTGAATTCTAGAGGTCATTTCTAAACTCATATCTATCCAATTACTTATTTACAGTGCTTATATACCATTTCCCAGTACAATTATCAAGGATAACAGTTAAAAGCAGTGGTGACATTTAAAAAAAGTGTACAAAATAGCATCTCCTATTGACATATCCAATATTATGGCAACAATCAAAACCCAAAAGTTCTATTAAACAATGCTATTTGAACCGTATTTCTAAAGCAAATCAAGGTAGACACCACTCAGCCAGGAGATGACTATTATAGATAGTCATTATCTCTGCTTCCTTCATTAACTTCGCAAATAGGGAGGAAAAAACCTTAAGTAACATGAAGGAGATACCTAAAGATGTTGGAGAGTGGAACAATCCCATTAGACTTTAGAGTTATAGCCAGCACTATACCGAAATTATATATCCTTTAGTGGAAATATAATCCTTTAGTGGATCTCTCAATGGGTGTCAAAGCCTTTCAAATATAGAAGAGACAAAATCAGAAGGAAGAACCAGCATATACAACCCCAACACACACAACCCAAATGTTTGGAGACAAATGGAAGATTGAACTTTCTGATCTAAAATCAAGTTTCATTATTTTAATAATTTTTATTAAGAGTTTTTACTTAGATAAGATACAGGTATAGAAATATAGAAAAACAGAAAAACAGAAAAAAAGTGAAGCAAATAATACAGTTAAAGACAAAAGGCAATTAAGCAATTTCTCTCCTTCTTTACGAAAGTTACAGACCAAATTTATTATCCCTTCTCCCTCTTTAATAGTGATAGCACTTAAACTTTTATACCACTTCACAGTGCTTTATAGCCCTCTTTCAGCAGTTTACAGAGTCAGCATATGGCCCCCAACAAACTTATTAAATCCTTTTTCAGTCATCAAATCCAAAAATCACCATTTCATTTTTCCCTACTGTTAGCAAAAAGTCCATATTGATTTTTATAGAAGTATGTATTGTTTTCTCCCTGACAAAACAGGCCAGTTTTGCCATCTCTGCTATTTCTGCTATTTTTACAGTCCTCCATTGTGCATATTTCAATATTTCTCCATATTTGTGCATACAATCTTTCTGCACTTATCATATCAAAATCAATCTTCTGTAAGTGTTTTCTAACTGGCTATCCATAAGTCCCAATAAAAAAAAGTTTTGGTTCCATCTCAATGTTATCCTTTAAAATTCTTTGTATCATTATATGTATTTGTTTCCTTTTTTCCCTTTTTTCCCTTTTACTTTTTCACAAGTCTTTTATGCGTGGTAAAATGTCTCTTCATGTTTTTCATATTTCCAACATTAACTAGTAGTACTGTTATATATCTTAGATAATTACTCTGGTGTTATACCAACAACATCTCATTTTATAAAAATTCTCTCTTAAATTATAACACAATGTGCATTTTCAGTCTTTTTATCCACATTATTGCCCATTAATTTATTCCATTCCCTCCCAATATTGTTACTAAAATTCATAACCCATTTTATCATACAATCTTTAACTGTTCCTCTTCTATTTCAAATCCCAACAGAAGTTTATACATTTTTTGCAATTAGATGCTTGTAATATGTACACAATTCATTTTCAAATTATGTGTTATGTTGTTCAATTCCCATTATCTTTTATATATATATATATATATATATATATATATATATATATATATATATATATATATATATATATATATATATATATATATATATATATATATATATATATATATATATATATATATATATATATATATATATATATATATATATATATATATATATATATATATTATATCTTTCTCTTACAGTTCTGTTAGGTTCTTGGTGCTGTCTGAGCTTGGTTGGTTTCTTGCAGACATTTTGTTACTGGGCTAATGAGTATGTGTGAGATAGAATGGAATTTACTGTTTGTATATACTAGCTTAGCCTACCAGGCTTGGTTGGGGTGTGACTTAGCCATAGCAATAGTACTTAGACTTATATACAGCCCCACAGTGCTTTATAGCATTCTCTGGACAGTTTACAATGCCAGCATATTTGCTCCCAACAATCTGGTCCTCATTTTACTGACCTTGGAAGGATAGAAGGCTGAGTCAATCTTGAACCCATAAGGATCAAACTCCAAACTGTGGGCAGAGTTAGCCTGCAATACTGCATTCTAACCCTGCACCGCCTGGACTTCCTCCTTGAAAGTTCCTTTATTAGGGTATTGTTTTCTTCCCTGATTGTTATTTAGTGCTGTTTTCTGATTATATGTGTTGGCTCTGAAGAGAATATGTTCTTGGTTATTTGTTTCCTTCCTGGGCTTTTGATTATATCTTTTAAATGGTATGTAAATGGTGTTTATCTTTAAGTATTTACTTGCCATCAGCCATTTTTCCAAGTTTCAGGCTTCCAGGAATTCCTGACCACTTTTGGATTTGGCTTGATCTAAAACGTTAATAGTTTCTCTGTCAAATCTGTGGTTGGGTTTGTCCAATTTTGTTTCAAAATTAAAGAGTTGTCATCATATCTTCTGATTGCAAGTTGGGATTCATGAATGCACTCCAATAATCTTCGACATGACTCCATTTCTGTCCATTCCCTTTTCAATATCCATTCCCAAAGGTTTTTTTCCCCTTAAAAACTAATTCTTTTCCTTAGACACTCTGAAGATTCAGATTAACATTGCCAGAATCTGCAACCAAACTTTGTATTAGGTATCAAGTCTAATACATTCCTCTTACTGAACAAGTAACTGTGTAAGGTAAGAGGAACAGTAGCATGTAATTGAAAATGATTTCTTTCTTCATCTCTCCAATTTCATCTTCCTAATATTTTGACTAGCAGTATAATATAGCAGAAAGTCAAATGGACAATGGGAGGTCTAGGTTACCGTTTACAAAAATTCTTGGAAGAATTGCTACTTCTGTGGCTTTAGGTCTTGTGTCAGACCAGTAGAAAAAAAAGTAATTTCCCAATAAAAGGATAAATTGCATTTGGGAGGATTTTGTAGAGGCTTTAATGTATGGAAGCAGGCAAAAAGGGTGTTGAACAAAGCTGGGGTGAGCATTTATAAGCCCCACCAAAATATTAATATCCAAGATTGCTTTTGCAGACTACCAGTATCTCTTCTGAGTTTATTCTGATTTTGCTACATACCATGAGAATTTTTTTCTACCTAGCCAGAATAGGAAAACCTCAATTGAGAGGAAAAGCCAACAAAATAGCAAGATACAAAATAAGCTTCCCTCCTGAAACTACAAATATTGATCTAGAGGTCATAGGTAGAAATCTATTGGTCCCTTAGGTTTCACTGTGGGAAAGTATACATTGATCTCATAATTTTGTCCTTCCTTTTTCCTTGTAAGTTATTATTATATCTATTCCTTGCTGCTGGTTTGGTTTTGATTATGATGATGATGATGATGATGATGATGATGATGATGATGATGATGATGAAGATTTGTACTTGTGTGGTTTTGTTTTGTTTGGTCAGGCAATTTAGGGGCAGGAATCAGACTGGCACTGTGATATCTATTACCTATCGCATTGTTTTGGATAAAGTGATTTTTGCATTTGCTAGAACTCATGTCAATTGCTAATACTTCCTCACTTCTGATTAAAGCTTACAGTCCCAAGGCTATATTGTGCTTAGTATAGCAATTGACTGCTTAGCCTAATGATCCCATGTAAGTTATCTATTGGTTTTCAACGCTAATGGAAAATTGCAAATTTAATTTAGAAAGAGATTTTTAAATATATGTAGTTCTCACAATGGCTGTCCAAAGTTAAGGCAGACCCACACACACACACCCCAAAGATACTTACGATGTGATTTTGAGGTTCTGACAGCCACAACTGCCCAATGGTCACATGATTGATGTTGGGGTACCTAGCAACTGACACACATTTATGGCCGTTTCAATTTGTGATATCTATTTTTGCCAGTTTTTGGCATTTATTTTTGGTTTCGGGCAAAAACTACATTAGGTATAATGTAGCAAAAGTTATTTAACAACTGTCTTGCTTAACAACAGAAATTTTGGACCCAATTGTGACTGTGAGTCAGTGACTACATGTATATGGACTTCAACTGCCAAAATTCACCAGCTAGCATTTCACACTTACTGTATCTAGACATTCCATAGATTTTAGACATGTCATAAAAATTAGATGCACATTCTGCCATTGATCTGCTAGTATTATATGCAAGATTACAGAAAATGTCAAGGATAGAAATAACAAAAGTAGTTTCAGCCAAAATCTCAAATGCTACTGATACATACATCTGCACTGTGATATTTTTTCCAAGTAAATGGTGAAGACCAAATTGAAAAGAAGAAAGAAAATCCTAATTGCAGTGCCAGATTTTCTCTTGAGACTCATTAAGTTTCATATTCCCTCTGCTTGACTCAGTAAAAGATGCTCCCAAACAAAGTGGTTTCAATCTTTAATGAGATGTATACTCCTGCATTTTTACTAAGCAAAGGAAATATATATTTTTGTTTAACATCCATAATTCACTTTGGATAATATTGCCAAGAGTTTGCTTATGGGGTTAGTTTTATTTTCTTTTTTTGTTTCTCCAGCTGAAGCCTTCAGATTCTTAACGTTTCTTTTGACAGAACTATTAGAATTATAGTAAAAAAAATTGTATATGTGCAGGAGTTTTCATATTTACATTGTGCAGAAAATAAGCCACAGAACACACACAGAAATAAAAAATCAAAATTACAGACAGGTCAGAGGGAATAAAATCACAATCAACTCTACTTGGCATTTCACGCAGAGTAGTATTATTTTTGTCCCTTTAACTAACATTTGTATTTAATTATTTGTTAACATATCACAATTCTTGTATTATGTATTTATTCAGTATGCTTTTATGGTATGTTATATCTGGAAACTCTCAAGGTGGCTTCAAAGAGATTCTCACACAAAAGTAACATTTAGGACAGAACAAAGTGTAGAAATGAAATACTGTTTATGCAAAACATGTTTTTTTATCAGCAAATTAATTCACTTCCCTCGTATAGAAGGGCTTTTGTGGAGAAGATACACAGAAGCCATAAGCAAAACATGAGCTCAGTCCAGGAAATCAGGAAAATGTGAGGCAAAAAAGAACCCATCAAAATTGCTCTTTCTTGACTCTTGTTTAAGAGAAATATAAGATCATTTTATTATAGCCTTTATAAATAACGTTCTAGTATTTCTTATAACTTATTATGGGCTTCTATCAGAAAACCTGATTTCATTTTGTTCAGATTCCCAACAATCCATTTGTATGCCCCAACCATTTTTGAGCCACTGAGCATTCTCTGACTAGTGAGCATACTCAAAACTTCATTAGGCTATTACTGTTTTCCCATAGATAGAATAAGCAATTTCTTGTCCATAGGAGACATGCAACCAAAACCTCTTTTGTTCTGGCCAGAAACAGAAACTCCAGAGCTAGCATTACTGCAGGTTAACAACAAAGATTTAACAAATTTCTTGCCAGTGGTATGTAAATTTAAAGTAGGCTTAATGCAGCTTTCAAAAAACATTCAATTCTGCAACATGCCATAATCCAAGCTACCTCCCACATGAAATGTCATTACATGTTCTCACACCACCTACTGCAGCCTTCCCCAGCTATAAAAACATGTATAAAAACAATACCTCTACACCAGTGTCAGGATTAAAACACTTTCTCTTGGTTCATTCCAAGCAGGAAATGAGGCACACCAGACAATCAGTAGAAAATAAAAAAATATGTTTATTTCAGTTGCTTTGACTGGATAACTACACTCACATCTCTTTGTTTCTCCTTTTATAAAGTTTTGCAGTTTAGAAATTTAGCCAGTTTACCCTCATTGATTTTCAAAACCAGAAAATAACAGATAAGGTTTAAGAAAAAAGATAAAGAAAGAAGACACGGGTGCAAAAAGAAAAGAAAGTAAAGAAAGTAGAAAAAGAATAAATTTCAGCCTTTTTTTGTTACAGATAATGAATTTAAAAAATACATCAAACTTTTACAAATGAAGGAAAATATACATGTTCCAGGATAATGTTGCAGGATCCAATCTGGGTTGGTTATTGGGACCAGAGCAGAGGTGGGTTGTTCCTGGTTCGGACCAGTTCTATAGAACCAATAGCGGGAATTTCCCCCTGCTCACTGAACCGGGAGCCATCACCGGTTGGCCATGCCCCCGAACCAGCTCTCTCGGCGGCGCCATAGGCGCTGCCATCATGTTTTTTGCTTCGTGCACGCAAAGTGCAGCCACGTGGCGCGTAATGTCTGCGCGCCCACACGGTGCGGGAGGAAGCAAACCAGTGGCAAGGTAAGTTAGAACCCACCCCTGGATCAGAGGTTTTGTCTTTTGAGCTTTTGGACTCATGCTAGAGACCATTCTGGTAGAGAGAAGTTTCCTGAGGATGGGCTTCAGCATGAATCCAAAAGCTCGGAAGACTAAACTTTTGGTCCCAGTGGTTTACCCAGATTTGGCATCAAATTTTTACTCTAAGGTTAACATTTGTCTATATTAGTTTCTCATAAAAAAACCAAAAGTGGTTTCAAGTGGAAATAAATTCTTCAGTCTTTTCTTTAATCAAAGCTGTCAATTTTGCCATCTCCATCAATTCTAATCAGCTTCATCATTCATTCTTCCATTGTATGTATTTGTAGATCTTTCCACCTTTGTACATATAAAAGTCTCACTGCTGATGTCATATATAAAAGCAAATTTCCATAAGATGTTTCTCTTTGTTTGACCATTAAACTCAAAAGAAAAATCTTTGGTTTCAATTTACATTCATTTTTAAAATCTTCTGGATCAAAATACATACTAGAGCCCAGTATTTTCTAACTTTTTTGCATGTCCACCAGAGATTGGGGGGGAAAAAGTATCTTCAGTTTGGTTACATTGCCAACAAATATTTAAAACTCCCTTATACATTTTTCACAGTTTATCCAAATGTCTTATACAAAAAATGCATCATTTTATAAAAATTATATTTTAATTTAACCAATCATTATCAATGGAATTGAATTTATTACTTATTACAAACAAAGGTTTACCTATTTTTAGAGTGAAGGCAGATACCTCTTTTTATATGGTGATTCTTTATCTAGAGCCAAAGCAGAATTTTTCAAAATGGGCATTTTATCTAAAATGGGTGTTTTTCTATGCATAAAGTATATGTTGTCCTTTACATAGGCATGCATGCATTTTGGTACATGATATTTCTATCATTTTTAATGGAGAATGCAGCTCTTTTAAAGTGACACTACTGTTGCCTATTTACTCACTATACAATCTTTAAATGTATAAAAAAATTACAACACCAGCAACTTTGTACCAGTAATGGGTTGCAAATCCCATCGCTACCGGTTTGCACGCGCGCGCAACGCTTCTGCACATGCGCAGAATTGTCCGGGACAGGTGGCCGGAGCCTCCTGCCGCCGCTACTGGTTCATAGATCCGGACCATACCGTTAGCAACCCACCACTGCTTTGTACATTTTCTTCTAAAGAATTGCTGTACTGTTAGAAATTTGGACTATGTCCACATTGGTTTGACTATTTCTTGCACATGAATATTGTCATTTTGCCTATGTAAGAAATAAGACATCAGGGGTTTTTTTTTAAATTGCTGCTACAGATTTATTGTTTCAAAAAACCTGAAAGTAGATATACAATCATTATTTTATTTATTTATTTTGTGACATTTATATACCGCCTCACAGTGCAAGCACTCTCTAAGCGGTTTACACCAGTAAGCAATGTATATTTATATTGCCCCCAACAATCTGGGTCCTCATTTTACCTACCTCAGAAGGATGGAAGGCTGAGTCAACCTTGAGCCGGTGAGATTTGAACCGCTGACCTGCGGATCAGTGTCAGCTAAAGTGGCCTGCAGTACCTGCCTCTAACCGCTGCGCCACCTCGGCTCATCCCATACAGTGAATATATTTGGAATCATACTTTCCATCTGCATATAAATGTTGTCTTTTATTAACCATATGGATTAATATAAATCTGTACCCAGAATAGCCCAATGTTTCCTAATTGGAAAGAGGAGGCCGTCTATAATAGTTAAATCTTGTGCTATTTCAGATAAAAAATAAAAGTAAATATTCTCTCTGTTCACCATTTTTAGTCATATTTTTCCTACCTTGTGCCTAGCATACAAATAGGGAAAATTAAAATTGTAAATTATATAGCAAAATTATTATTTGAAATGAAATAATTAATGTTTCCCCTTTTGCTAAACATAGTTAGGCTGATCATCAATAATTTGTACATTAAGTGTATTTTAAATTATTGCAGAATTCCATAAAACATGGAACTGAGTGTGGGCTTTGCGCTGAGGCTGCTGTCTAAACATGCTAGTCGTTGAATAATTCATTTTTCTCCATTAATAGAATTCTTAACAACTACCTTTGGGAGTAAAATAATAACTTAATAAGAAAAAACAAGCCAAGCTAGTTTTCAGTATGTCTAATTCTGTAAACTCTCAGAGGCAAAAAAAAAAAAAAAAAGGCGGAGGGAGGTTGTTTCCCAATGAAAAACCAAATGAGTTGATGTCTAGAAAAATGTTGAGAGTTTTGAAATATGTTCATTCTTACTTTAACCATCTATGTGATTATCCAATTCCACTTATTATTTCTTGCACTAAAGACAAAAAAGGCTTTATACAAAGATGAACACCTCCATCTCTATTAGAAAAGTATCTAGCAAGGTCAGTGGTACTAAAATAATATAAAATCATGGATACAAAAAGTATCTGGTATTTTCTTCTTTGTTTATCCCTCTCATTTTCTCTTTCTCTCTCTCTCTTCTTTCTGGCAGGAAATTTATTTTTGCATAATAAAATAGTGAAAATATAGGCATTTAGTTCAGAGATTCAAAGAGATCTTTAAAATCCTTTCCCTTTTTTGTTAAAATTCTATGCTTTCTGTTTAAATTCTATCAATGATACTTAAGATTAGTTTTATAATGTTTGCAACTTTATCCTCCTCCTCCTCTTCATCTTCATCTTCATCATCACCATCATCTCATCAGAATTGAAAAAGACATTGAAGGTCTTCTAGTCCAACCCCCTGCTGAAGCAGGAGATCCTATACCATTCCAAACAAGTGGCTGTCCAGTCTCTTCTTAAAAACCTCCAGTGATAAATCACCCAAAACCTCTGAAAGTAAGCTGTTGATTGTTCTCACTGTCAGGAAATTTCTCCTAGTTTGCTTCTCTCTTTGGTTTCCATTCATTATTTCTTGTTTTGCCTTCTGATGCTTTGGAAAATAAATTGACCCCGTCTTCTTTGTGGTAGCCCCTCAAGTATTGGAACACTGCTTCTCTGTCCACTCACTAATATTATATTTTGTATCAATTCCTTTTTTATTCTTCTTCTCATTTGTTTGTTTTTTTCTATCTAATAAAAATTTGTCTAGCTGTACAGTGTAGAATCATTTTCATATTTGATTTTGTAAGCCAGCCACAGTCACTGCGGATCCAGGAATTACAGACCTATCTGTCAGCATCTATTTATCAGACTGACATCAATACCTGGGAAGATTCTGGAAAAGATAATCAAGCAATAAATCTGCAAATACCTAGAGGTGTTATTTATTTATTTTTTAAACAAATGTATATGGCTACCCAACTCAACCCAATTTCTAGTGAGAACAATCAACCAGTAGAATGGCATCTACAAAGAAAGAAGTATGCAGTGGGGTACCCCAAGGATCTGTCTTAGGCCCAGTACTTTTCAATATTTTCATCAATGATTTAGATGAAGGGATAGATAGAAAACTTCTCAAATTTGCAGATGACACCAATCTAGAGGAATAGCCAACACTCCAGAAGATAAGCTTAAGATTCAGAAGAATCTTGATAGACTTGAACACTGGACCCTATCTAACAGAATGAAATTCAGTGATGAAAAAAGTAAGGTTCTACATTTAGGCAAGAAAAACCAAATGCACCTGGCTACCTGGCTCAACAGCAGTAACTGTGAGAAGGATCTTGGAGTCCTAGTGAAGAATCACATAAATATGAGCCAGTAGTGTGCTGCAGCTGCCAAAAAAGCCAATGCAATCCTAGGCTGCATTAACAGAGAGGGAGAATCAAGATCACATGAAGTTTAATACTGCTTTATAATACCTTAGTAAGACCACATTTGGAATATTACATCCAGTTTTGATCACCACAATGTAAAAAAGATTTTGAGACTCTAGAAAGAGTACAGACAAAAGCAACAAAGATGATTAGGGGACTGGAGGCTAAAAGATATGAAGAACAGTTGCAGGACCTGGGTATGTCTAGTTTAATGAAAAGAAAGACTAAGGGTAACATGATAGCAGTGTTCCAATATCTAAGGGGCTGCCACAGGGGGGGGGGGTCAATCTATTCTCCAAACCACCTGAAGTAGAACAAGAAGCAATGGATGGAAGGCAATCAAGGAGAGAAGCAACCTAGAATTAAGGTGACATTTTCTGACAATTAGAACAATTAATCAATGGAACAACTTGCCTCCAGAAGTTGTGGGTGCTCCAACACTGGAAGTTTTAAGAAGAGATTGGACAGCCATTTGTCTGAAATGATATAGGATTTCCTGCCTGAGCAGGGGGTTGGATTGGAAGACCTCAAAGGCCCCTTCCAACTCTGTGGTTGTTGATGATGATGATGTTATTCATAAGTCAGCATCTATTTATTCTTTTATTTGATAGTGATAGAATACAGCTATAGTAGGCATTGATCTATTTTCCATGACTGTAAAAGTTAGAAAGATCTTTGTCTCCTGCACACACATGCAGCACATGTACAAGCATATTAACTCTTTATAGATTCTAGGAAAAAGAGAATTAATCTACACAGTTGGAAATATTTCATCTCAGTTGCAACATGTAAGATATTATTCAAATACTGTCACAACATAAAAGGTGAGATCTAACCCCGAAAAGGGGAGCTGAAATTTGAAGAGAGAAAACAGGAGCAATTTACAATTAATGTTTTAGCCAGACATCCTCCAAAAGCAGAATGACTGGAATGGGACCAGAATTGAGGGCCAGATGGTGCTGATGCAACAGCATGGTTCTATATTTAATTGCTCCCGCTGTAGAAAAAGCTGAACAAGATAACTGAAGTGAAAGGTAAAGAATTACATCTACTAGCTGCTCAGTTGCAGTTTTGTTCATTTCTGAGATAGAAGGAAATATGTTATTTTATTTATTTATTTATTTTATTTATTTGGTTTGTCAAACGTGTACAAGAAAATGGGTATAAGTATAAACATGGATATGAACACAGGAAATGAGTACGAATAAATGGGGACAGTAGGACAGGGACAGTAGCCACGCTGGTGCACTTATGCACACCCTCTTACAGACCTCTTAGGAATGGGGTGAGGTCCATGGTAGACAGTTTAAGGTTAAAGTTTTGGGGGGTTTGAGGATGTAACAACAAAGTCAGGTAGTGCATTCCAGTCATTGACCACTCTGTTGCTGAAGTCGTATTTTCTGCAATCGAGTTTGGAGCGGTTTACCTTGAGTTTGTATCTATTATGCGCCCGTGTATTATTGCGATTGAAGCTGAATTAGTCATTGACAGGTGGGATGTTGTAGCAGACAATTTTGTGTACTACGCTTAGGTCAGACCATAGGCAGTGTAGTTCTAGGTTGTCCAAGCCCAATATTTCAAGCCTGGTGGCATAAGGTATTCTATTGTGAGCAGAGGAGTGGAGTACTCTTCTCATGAAATACCTCTGGACTCGCTCAATTGTATTAATGTCAGATATACAGTGTGGATTCCAGACAGACGAGCTGTATTCGAGAACTGATCTGGCAAAGGTTTTGTATGCCCTAGTTTGCAGTACAATGTTACCAGAGAAGAAGCTTTGCTGTTTGTGTTTGTGATTAGATTGCCATAAGCTGCCCATCACACACCTTGAATGGATCAGAAAATTTAGCAAGGGGAGAGGAGGATGTTTCTCAGTAAAACTGCAACCACTGAAGTTTAGTGGGAGTTTGAGAAACACTATATCTAAGTTACTGTATGTATATAAAGACACAAATAAAAATGCAGTACTTAATGCCTATGATGATAAACAAAGCACAGGCACACAATCTGGCTTGGGAAATACTAGGTCAATATCACCAGAAAAGATAGTCATCAGAGGAAATTTTGCTCCTGTTTTCTTTATTGCACAAATTGGATCCAAGAACCAACACGTTTCTTCTAGAACAGGGGTCAGCAACCCGCGGCTCTGGAGCTGCATGTGGCTCTTTCATCTCTCTGCTGCAGCTCCCTGTCGCTCAATATATGCGTCACAACTGCCAATGTGCAACACCCATCGACGCACAATTTATTAAGCTTTTCGACCCCCGGTAGGCCAACCATGGATAAATCCAAGAAAAGAAAAGTTTCAGAAGAAAACAGAATCTTTAATTCAACTATATATGCTAGTTTTGTGGCTGCTCAGGAAATAGTAAGGCAAGGGAAGAATTTTGTGGCTCCCGGTGTTTTCTTTTCTGTGGGAAACGGGTTCAAATGGCTCTCTGACTGTTTAAGGTTGCCAACCCCTGTTCTAGAACATCAGAGCCATCTCTCAAAGCAGATTGGATTATTCTTGCCTACTTCAAAAAGCTAAGGATTGAAATTCAAATGTTGGGTTACATTTGGCAATGTTTAAAATGGGAAATCAATCTTTGTTTCAAATTGTACATATCAACATTTGTTTAGAGAACCCGAGAAAATTTAAATTACTGAAAATGCTTGCTTTGACTTCATTGCTTCAACAATTCTAATAATACAAGTAGGAATTTAATTATTTAAATGAGGGGAGATAACTTTTTGCATTTTTTTAAAAAAACCAGTTGAATTATTAAAACAATAACATGTATTCAGCGTTCAATGGATCAATAACATTTTCATAAATTTATTATATTAAAACCTTGTGTTACTGATTTGGCATTCTTATAAATATGGAGAAATAATTGCTTTTCAAATGATTTGTTGCCTTTCCTTGGCTGGTAGGATATTTATAATGGCAGCAATGTATCTTTCTACCTGAAAACAATTCAAGTTCCATCTTGTGATATAAGACAGGTCCCAATATGCACATATCAGAGCTTCTGCTTGTACTATCTTGGAGTTTATATTCTGAGTATTGCCTCCAAAGGAACCTTCATTTTTATAAACAATGTTTAAGTGAAGATCAAAGGTAAAAATTGAGAAAGAGTTCCAGAAGGCCTGCCAAATACAAAGAATTTTGCCTGTCCCTGATACTGCCTGCCTTGTGGAAGGTATTAAACACCTTATTTTCCCTTCCAGAAATTTGGTCTGGGAATGGTATGATCTGCTGAATAAGGATTTTTTTTTACCGGCACCTTTGATTAAACCTATTTTTGTTGGGGGGTGAGGTTTTGGGGGCGGGGATATTTTCATATTTTGTTTTCATATTTGGGTTTTTGTTGTAGTTATTTTAGATGATGTACACTGCCATGTATCATGTGCTAAGTAGGGTGGCTTTATCAGTCAATCAAGTTCTCAGTTGAATTTTTGGCTTGATTCTGATGAGATTCATAGCTTTACTTTCAAATTATACATCTATCTATTTAATTATTTTCAAGAGATTTTAATGTCTGGTCATGTAGGTTGAAAATTGAAATATAATGCAGCATAATTTATAATATATACCATTTGCATATGGAATATTAGATATTGTATTCCTACTTTATTGTGAATACTTTAACAGTGAATAGACTTATCCTTAGTTTATTTGAGTACTTTATTCTACATTTAAAAGAGAAAGTAACTTATGTAACTAAATTATAAAGAAGATAATAAATAGACTATCAAATACATAGTTAATGCAGACACCAGTAAATTAGTTCACTTGGAATTGTGCTCTGATGCAAACCCCATTTAATTCAACAAGACCAGAGATGTAAATATTCCTGGAGGAACTTAGTTCCTCCTATCATTTTTTAAGCAATAGAACTAACTGAACAATTGAGTTTCATCATTCAGCTTTTTAATATGCTGTATATGGACATTTGTCAGAGAAATGAAATTCTAGTCTACAGTCTTGCATAGTTTTATCATAAAGATTGCCAAGAAAAAAGAGGAAGGAAACTTCCACTGAATTAACTGAAATCTGTTTGCTTAATGCCTATCTAGCCTTTATTCCATAAACAACTGTAAGCTACATAAACCCCCATTCAAATGCTTATTTTCTATGAGGAACAATTTTGACATTTTTGAGAAATGAACTTGTGGATTCATTAAGCAGCTCTTCCAAGTTCATATGATTTGTACAGTAATGTCATTTCATTATATATTGCAGTGAATTAATATGAAAGCTACTCAGAAATTATTGTTTATTGATTAGGGTATGTCAGTTGCCTACATTTTCTATTAACTTTATGTAAATCTCTTGTAGGCAGAGAAGATTAAAACAATTACAATTGAAATATAAACCCTATTTGAAATCCTTATGAAATCCTCATTAAAAATATATGAGCAGAATTGTCTTTTTCATTAAGACAGGTATAAAGGTTAGCTAATTTAATCCTGGCAGTAAATAAATTTCAACTTATATTTTAAAATGCTTCGTTTAACTAACAATCCAATATATTCTTTTCTTGGAATCATAAATCAAACATATTATAAATATTGGTCAATATGAAATATACATTATGAATGTTCTTTTCACTTCACTAGAGAATTATAACATCATTTATAACAGTATTTTTAATTAACCAATGTGTATGTATATTTCTCTTTTTATTCTACAAAGCTAGTAATTATTTTACTTCCACTGACTAGTTATTCCAAAATACAATACCAAGCAGAATTATTGATCTACTGAATTTCTTTCCATATCAACCATACTTATACTGGATCATTTTGAAAAAAAACCTGGAAAGAATATAAATATATATTAAGGGTGGGTTTTTTAAAACTTAAGCAAGATTCCTTCAATATAGACTTTTTCACTGATTTCAAGATTCTCTTATTAGTGACTGAAAAGTCATTGGATATATTAAAAAAGAATATGTAAACACTATCAGATGAAGTTTTCATACTGGAACATTTCACAAGACAGTTGTTCTGCTAATCAAAGAGGTACATAGGTTAATGCACAAGCTTGCAGGACTGAAACATGCATTTATTACTTAGAAAGATTTAACTCTTTCTATCTTAACAGTTACTTTTTTTTAAAGTGTTTCTTAGACTATAGTTAGAATGGAATCTGCTTAATATAGTTTTAGCAGTGGATGTTATCACAAAAATCAGGCCTCAAGCATTGTTATGTACAGTATATTCTCCAAGCTGTGAACTTGACTTTGTTCTGTATTACCCTTGTGTCCACAGGAATATGCACAGGAGAATGGAAAACATGCTAGAAGAAATGATTGTTCTTTAGCATGTGACATTCTCGTAAATTAACTGAGTGTCACAAGTGGGTTGGTTGAACTTCAGTTTAAATGAAGCCTTGGACATAGGAAGCCATACATTTTATTTATAGGAGCAATAGCAACAGCTAAATGAAATACAATGCTGATTATTTCATTGATGATGCCTGATTATAATTTCAGATAAACCTACAACGAAAAATGAGAATCACTGGAGTTATCACGCAAGGTGCCAAGAGAATTGGAAGCCCGGAATACATTAAATCATACAAAATTGCATATAGCAATGACGGTAAATTATGGAGCACATACAAAGTGAAAGGCACCACTGAAGATATGGTAAGTCAATTTCATAAATATAAAAGCAACATTTTATATCTATGCCTTTCAATACTATAACGTACAAAAGAGACATTTCTGCCTTCAGATTTTATTCTGTGATAAACTGCAATTTTATGGGGTTTTTTATATTCATTTGGACTTTCATTGAATTGTTATTCTATTTGAATATCACCTGACTCTGACTGTGGGCAGCTCACAATGTATTATCATAATTATCCAGTACAAACAACAACCAATGGGATTTAGTCAGTGCATATAGAGGGAAACAAAAATAACAAAGTCACACCCAAACAGGAGCCTATCCATCTCAATCCAGGATCTGAGAGGACAATCAGGTCTCCAAGGCTTTATAGCAGTGGTTCCCAACCTTTTTGTGATCGAGTACCACTTGGAGGTCCCGTACAGTCGCCGCGTACCACCTGGTTCCAGAGAAACTAAATTCGATCAGATATCACTTTATTTCCATAATTGTACCGTTCCTTTTTTGGCCCCGCGCATCCAGCAACTGGATTCTCGGGCCGCTGGGACCAGGTGGGTGGCGTGTGGCAACAGTTGCAAATCGTTGCCAGATTATCTTGTGTTAGACAGTAAACATTTTTGTGAAGTAAAAAATAACTAACTAAAAATCATTCATGACCCCGAAAGTGTTCGCGTACCACCTGGAAGGCCCTCGCGTACCACTAGTGGTACACGTACCAGAGGTTGGGAACCACTGCTTTATAGAATGCCCATAGGGTGGTGGCTGTTGGAGAAAAATCTGTAAGATTTTTGTTTCGTCATGTGTGACTTACAAGATTTCTCTTCCTTCTCAAGATGAGAAGGCAGGATATTAATTTATTAATAGTAATAATTAATAATTACTTTTTCTTATATTGTATATGTCCCTCAGTTTGTGTTGTGACCCAGCACCGCAACCCCCCAGAAACACACACACACAGTCGTTGGGAGGCAAACAAAAAGGTTCCTTTTACTAATAAAGTTTCTTAGCAAAACTCAGAGGGTTTAGAAGTCCAAAACAACACAAACGGAAAGTCTCAAGGAATAAGGTTCTTTGGGTTACGTGAGGGTTAAATAGCACACAGACAAAAGTTCAAAGCAAGACTCATTAATTCTTCTCTTATCTGAACAACTTGGCTGGCTTCCCGGAATAAAGCTGGCAGAAGCTGGTGTCTTCGATAAGATTCCCAAACAGACGTAGAAATGAAACTCTGGATATGCCGTGGTCATTGATTCGTTGTTCTCAGCAATCAGCACTAATTGCCCCGGCCTAATATAGGCACTGAAGGGCGTGGCCCAATTAGCCCTCACTGCTTCCTCCGATTGGACCGACGCTTACTCAGCCAATCCTGTCTTCTGGCTGCTCTGCGAGCTCTGGCATCCAGCATGGGTTCTTCATCTCCTGATGAAGAACTCTGCTGCGCAGGTGCAGAAGGTCCTGGGAGATCGTCCTGCTCTGGCACCGAGTCCTCATCACCAGCCATCTCTGGTGCCAGGCACATAGGCTGGTACTGCTGCACCATGAGCGGCTCCACGTGCTCCGGATCCTCCAGACTCGGCGCCGGACGCGGCCAAGGCACAACAGTTTGCAAGGTCAGGTCAAGCACCCACAGACATGTTCAGCCACATTCGATGAGCAATACGCAGGAAACAGGGTATATTTATAATCAAGTAATAAGGAAATAGAAGCGTTAAAAGTGATTGGATCCAAATTAATTATAAAAACATGACATTTTAAAATAAATTCATGTTGCTATTTTATACCTGCTAGATGTTAAACCACAGCTCTAGCTAGTTCTGGTTGCCAGATCAATTTCTTCTTGAAGTACATATTTACACTACATAAACTATTCTTATGTATGTACCTGCTCCTAGTGCTTGCCAAACTCTTGTGTAAAACTTACTGATATTCAAATGGCTCAAATATTTCTACAGGAACTAATAGGTATCAGGGCCATTCCCCTTATAAATTCATAGAACGGTAGCAATTCTGTCTTAATTATGTTGACAAATGGTTAATCCTTGGGAAAAAAAGAATAAATTTAAAAACACTGAATAAGCTCATTGTAAAAGTAAGAATGCATTTTAAAATGTAACTTGACCTATATGAAGTATACTCAATTGTATTTCACTCTTAAGAGCAAGAGAGGAATACAGTGTCATCCATTCCTGTCCTGAAGCAAGAACAGAGAACAGTATATTAAAAAATATTATTAAACACAAGGGTAATTGAAGGTAGAAATTGCAACTACACACAGAGTCAAACTATATAGTTTGTTTTAAAGCTATTGTCACGGAACATATTCTATAAGGCAGCAATTAATTAAAAAATCCAAACAGGTAGACTTTAAGTTCATTTGACTTGGTAAAAGGTAATTTAGACAGGAACGACAACCTTGGTAGATAGCCAAGACTTGAAACATGCATAGAGGCATACAAATAGGGTAGGATACAGGAAGTAGGAAAACAGATATTCCAGCCCTTCCCTGTATTGCCACATATATATTTTTATAGAACACTGACACCTACTGGCTGTTCTACCACATGGCTGTTGCTATGGAATGTGGGTCCAAAACTACTTGTCCAGTGATTGAGCATCCATTTGGCATCTAAGTAATGTTTTACTTAGTAAAACATAATGTAGATAGGTGTATCAAGCCTAGTGAAGGCAAGGCTCAACATACACGCATGTACAAGCATGGAGGAAAAGTATAGTTACAGTAAGAAATAGTGGTCTATCTTTTCGCAAAAACTTCATGTATAGTATGGCAATGAGACTGGATGATATTAGTGGTTGATATTGCCTGCTCCTACACCTAACAAATACTATTGAGAGACATGGTCTGGTAAACTAGTATGAGAATAACGTAGAGAGCTTTTTGGTAGGAGACAAGTGAAGGACAGTGTTGAAAGCATTCTAACATTTATACTGTAGTTCCAATCAGGGGTGGGCTTCAAAATTTTTAGCAAGGGGTTCTCTGCCCAGTTGCTGGGTGAACGTGGCCATGGTGGGTGTGGCCTAGTCGGCCTCCTGCACCACGGTGGGGTGTGTGTGCATTTTTGCCCTCCCCAGGCTCTGGAGGCTTTCCTCGATCCTCTGAGAGGGTGAAAATGGCCTCCCCAGGTTCCGGAGGCCCTCTGGAGGCCAGAAATGCGCAATTTCCAGCCTTCCCAAACTTCCGGTAGACCCATTTTTCACCCTCCCCGAGCCTTCGTGCGTACCCTGCACTTACCTGAATCCAAAACGGGCTGTGTGGGGACTCCTGGGAGGGGTGGGGTGGGGTAGGGCCAGCCAGGAGTGGGATTTGGGAGTTCTACAAACTGCACAGAATCTTAGCTAGAGGTTCTTCCAAACCCCTGCAAACCCCCAGCAGCCCACCCCTGGTTCCAATCAAGAATACCGGTATATATCTTTTGGTTGCTAACCATTTTTATCATACAGTTTATTACTAAACATTGTCAAATTAAGTAATGGTACTTTTATTTAATATAATTTTCATTGGTACGAATTAGTCAAAGTAGTTGGATACAAGAATAATTGGGGAAAGTCTTGATCAAAGATCTACATTCTAAATCAAACACCTAGTAGAACTCGGCAAATTCTTTGAAAGCGATATTTTAAAATATGTGGGAGGGAAAATGAACCACTATACCTGAAGCAACTACAAATTTTTCTGGCATACATGGCAGCTTTAGTTGTGACTTCTGTTGTGCTCCTGCATATATCCAAAGGTAGTCTGAAAGAGAAATGGATGTAGATGTGGATGTGGATGTAGACACATGTACACATCTGGGAGCAACATCTAAAGAAGCTAAGTGAGCTGGGAGGGGAACAAAACCGTCCAGAAAGCACTTCAAAAAGAGCTGGTTCATACATTACTAAACATTCCAAAGTATTTTTTTTCTGAAGAATTTGTAAAGCCCTGATATATGTGATACCTCTAAGTGGCTTGTCATTGAATTGTTCAGACTGAGAGATATTGAGTGGCCCAAAGTCAACCAGCTGACTTCATGCGTAAGGCAGGACTAGAACTCATAGTCTTCCTGTTTCCAACTACTATACCAAACTGTCTCTCCCTTGATGACATAGGGACAGGATATCTGTGAGATCACCTGTCTCCAATTACCTTTATCCATCCTATATGATTTCACAAGATTGACATGGTCCAAGTCCCATCAACAAAACAAGGTCTGACATCTCACAATGTCAATGTCCTCTTCTCTGTCATCACGTCTGGCCTTTGGGTTTGCCTCGGATTGTAGAGTCATGATCCTGTGGTTCTTTAGGAAGTCCCTAAAACCCGTGGCCTAGAGGTGGAGTTCTTGCCTCACAATCAGGAGGTTGTGAGTTCGACCCTAGGTAGAGGCAGATGTAAGGGTCTCCTGCTTGGGCAGGGGGTTAGACTAAATGACCTGCAAGGCCCCTTCCAACTCTGTTAATCTGATGTACCCTGGCTCTTTCAGGAGGCACTGAAATAGTGCAAATTGTGAACTTGTTGGAGCATTTGCATTTTAAACTTTTATCTAATATAATTGTTTTATCTTTCAGTGCATTGTTAATTTGTGTTTCTTACCCCTCTTGAAAGTGGGTCTCTGAGACACTAGTCATCTGGACACCTAAATTAAATTAATAATTAGTAAGCACTCATCAATATTTGTGTGTTATATCTGTCATGTGTAACTAAAACCAATTATGTGCCGTTGCAGGTTTTCCATGGAAATGTGGATAATAATACACCTTATGCAAATTCTTTCACCCCGCCAATAAAATCTCAGTATATACGATTGTATCCTCAAGTCTGTAGAAGGCATTGTACTTTGCGAATGGAACTTCTTGGCTGTGAATTATCAGGTCAGTATTCTTAGATGTTTATTTGTATTATTTTAAATATCTTGGTGTCTTATTATGAATTTATGTATGTCTGTATACTGTAAATATGTCAAAAACCAATATATGTTTTCATCATTTATTTAACCTTTTTAAAAACATATTCTATAATTGTTCCATTTATCTGTTATTCTGCTACTGGAGCACATTGTTCCTATTATTTTTTTTCCCATACTTTATCATCTTATTTCAGAGAACTAATTCTGAAGTGATCATATTTGTTTTAATACAAGAAATACAGTCAAATTCAAAATTAGTCTTAAAGCAATAAAATAAGAAAGACTCAATAAATAAAGACCCAGAAAGAGCCAGTTTGAGGTAGTGGGTTAAGGTATCAGGTTAGAAACTGGGAGTGCTAGTTCCGCCTTAGGCACTAGGCGGAACTGGGTGACTTTGGGCCAGTTCCTTCCTCTCAGCCATAGGAATGAGGCAATGGCAAATCACATCTGATAAACCTTGCTGCATGGACTTGTCCAGGCATTTTCCAAGAATTGAACACAAGGGAACAGAACAGGACACAAGGAACTGAACAGAAGTGAATTAAAATACAGCCAGCACTGAAAATGAAATAAAAACAAATAATTTGGCATTTATATCATAGTTTTCTGCTAATATATGTTGATCTAGGAAGCTAATGAAGAATTAAAAACTAGTTTATGGAGTTAATTAAAATGTAATTAAAAGAATCATTTTGTTTATAAAACAAAACAAAATGTTCAACAGTTGCTTTTGATGAGATTTGACTTGATTTTGTTTTCTTGTGTTGAGACAAAATCCTCAATAAAACCATGTACTTTTAATAAACATGTACATTGACGCAATGTCAGAATGTACTGGTTACTCACCTATTTGTTTTCAAGGATCTTCTTTAATTTTTTTTAGGTTGTTCTGAACCTTTGGGGATGAAATCGGGACATATACAGGATTATCAGATCACTGCTTCCAGTATCTTCAAAACACTCAACATGGATATGTTCACATGGGAACCCAGGAAAGCTCGACTAGACAAACAAGGCAAAGTTAATGCCTGGACATCAGGGCACAGTGACCAGTCTCAGTGGCTACAGGTGATAATTTTGGCTTTTTGGCTTTTTATGAAAGAGCAACAGATGATTAAATTAGATTAGATTAGATTAGATTAGATTACATTACATTACATTACATTACATTACATTACATTACATTACATTACATTGATATTAAGGGGTAGATAAATTTATAGAGTTTACTATTTTAAAAAGATATGAGCGATGTGTACTGAATTAAAAGAATTCCAAGTAGTAATAGGTATAATATAAGAGCCTATGATGATATGGACATAGGCTAAATTACATCACATTGCAAAAAAGATGTTGAGACTTTGGAAAAAGTCCACAGAAGATCAGCTAAGATGATTAAAGGCCTGGAGACTGAAACACATGAAGACCAGTTGCAAGATTTGGGTTTGGCTAATCTAGAGAAAAGAAGGACTAGAGGGGACATGATAGCAGTATTCCAGTATTTGAGAGGCTGCCAGAAAGAGGAGGGGATAAATTTATTTCCAAAGCACCAGAGGACAGGACAAGTAACAATGGATGGAAACTAATCAAGGAAAGAAACAACGTGGAATAAAGTAGAAACTTCCTAACAGTGAGGACAATTAACCAGTGGAACAGCTTGCCTTCAGGCATAGTGGGTGCTTCATCACTGGAGGTTTTTAAGAAGACACTGGACAGTCACTTGTTTAAAATGATATAGGGTCTCCTGCTTGACCAGGGGGCTGGACTAGAAGGGAGGTCTTCTAGTCCAGCCCTTCCAGCTCTCTTCTGATTGGTAGGCTGTACTAAGTTTTCTCCATTGAAGAGGAATAACATCAAGCCTAAAGAAGTAGTTGGAATGCCAACAATATTACCAAATATTTCTCTTTTTTATCACTATATGTTCATTTGAAGAAAAGACAATGTAAACATTTCCAAGAATGATACCATAAGGTTATACTTATTTGCCTTTGAATAGCAAACACTGCTTAACATTTCCTTTGGAGGAAATTAAATGATAATATCCATTAGATGCCAATCCAATAGAATAGAGACATATTGTGAGACTGGTAAAAACAGATTTCATCAGCTTTATTTCTTCAAGACCCCCTCTATTCTCTTAGAAATGCTACAGAGCAGATCAAAGAGCCATTCTGAAATAGGTAGATTCAAGTATCAGACAGAAACAGCTTCCATGAAAAGAACTTTATTACAAAAACACCAGGGTTTTCTATTTTCCAGTCTTTCTCTGCACTTTATCTATTGTAAAAGGGTTCCAGTCTTTAGTGGGAGTTTTATTTATTATTTATTTAAATGTATTGACTGCCCAACTCCAGTGGACTCTGAGTAGCATACAAAACTAGGGAAAATATGAAAATATATAAAAACTAAAAGTTAAAAGCACTGGATCATGCAGGCAGTCAGTTCTAAAATAATGTAATGTAGCAAAAAGACAACAAAACAATACAAGAGCTATTTTTAAAGCTTACCTTAGGACAGGTAAGCTGTCATTAACTCTGAGGGGATGATCCAGAGGGTGGGGCTGCAATACAGAAGGTAGATTTCCGAGGTCCCACAAGACAGCACTGTTTCATGGAGGGGACCTGGAGTGTTCCCAATCTGCTGGAACATACTAGATGGGCTTCTTCCCCAAATCCCAAAAACTTTAACCTTAGACTGTCTACAGTTGACCTCACCCCATTCCTAAGAGGTCTGTAAGGGGCGTGCATAAGCGCACCATCGTGCCTACCGTCCCTGTCCTTCTGTCCTATTGTCTAATTTTTACTTATACATACTTTGCTTTTGTTTATGTTTATATCATACCTGTTATCTTGTACACGTGTTGACAAAATAAATAAATAAAATAAAATAAATAAAAATAAAAACAATTGGAGATAAGTGGTCTTTCAAATAGGCGGGCCCTGTGCCGTACAGGGGTTTATAGGTAATAACTAGCACCAGATGAGACACAAACATCTACTTCTTCCAGTTGATTGTAAGTGTCTAAATTGAAATCCAATTCTTTATTTGCATTTCCATAGATCTGTTCTCCATATGGAGGCAGTTATGTGAATAAATCTCTGTAAATCTGGGTACTTAAATTTAATTTGAGTAAGTGTATAATCAAGTTGATTGTGCTGTTAGAAGTCTATCTGAAATGAGCTGAATAATAGATAACCACAGATGCCATCTGGAAAGTTTTTCTAGCTGATTGGCTGGCTATGTCATATCATGTCACAGCAATGGAAGCATAGATTCTGATTTTAATTAAATATTTTTTTGAAACACATGTACCAGATCAGATTTACTGAAGCAAATTGAATTATTCAGATGGAAATTCACAAGAGCCATAGAACAGTAATTTACTATTTGTCAAAGAGATTGACTACTTGGATTTGATTAATGAGTTTTCCAAAAAAAACCACCCTTATTCCATCTCCATATTACGCATGGCAACCTGATGTTATTTACTTGTTTATTTTTGATAGCAAATTCTTTCATTAGACTGGGTGATAAGGGTCTAGATCTGTATTTCTCTACCATGTTTGGTTCCGGTAAGATTGATGCAGCACTGTGAAACTATTAAGAAGCTGTTCACATTGCTTGTTTTCAGAGATAGGATGATTTACAGAAGTTCCTGTATAGGCTTAATATATAAAAGTGCAACAAATCACTCTACAGAAGACTGTTTGACAGGTCACTGTTCAATTTACATATTAGAAACATTGTACATGGCAGTGATTTGAATCTGCTGTCGGGAGGGGAAAAGATGCTCAGCATGAAGTCTAACTGTACCAGAAATCTGCTACTAATCGCCTGCAATCATCTCACATATAAATTATGACTTATTAACTTCTTTTATTTTTTTTACCTGTGGTTGCTAAGCATTTCAACTGTATGATTACTGCCTTTGCTTTGAGCTTAGTAGGGAGAGAAGTGGAAAAAGAAGAACTAGCAATGGCACGGTGTGTTTATTATCACAGGTGGTGTGTTTAGATCCACACAAGTCATTGCCCTACAGATAACCAGGATGCTCCTGAACCAAATGAAAAGAGGCTGCTCATCTGCCTATAGGCTACCTTGTCTGGTCAACTGTGAAATGAAATCTGTAGGAAAAAAAAGTGGTAGCTAAATTGCACCTAGGCTAAAAAACAAAGCATTTGTGGGAGAAATGAAAGAAACTGGTACTGACTTGGAAAGCCATAAATAATTTGGGTGCAGTGAAGAAAAGTCTTTTGCTGCCACCATTCATTGGATTCACCTGAGAAAATTCAGCTATAGCGGTTTATTTATTTATTTGTTTGTTTGTTTGTTTGTTTGTTTGTTTATTTGTCAAGTACGTATTGGTAATATGCATAGATATAACATTGTTTATATACATAAGATGGGTACTGATAAGAAGGAACATTAGGACAGGGACGGTAGGCACATTGGTGCGCTTATGCACGCCCCTTACTGACCTCTTAGGAATCGGGTGAGGTCAATAGTGGACAGTCTAAGGGTAAAGTTTTGGGGGTTTGGTGACGAAACCAGAGTCAGGTAGTGAGTTCCAGGCATTTACCACTCTGTTGCTAAAGTCGTATTTTCTACAGTCAAGTTTGGAGCGGTTCACTTTGAGTTGGTATCGGTTGTGTGCTCGTGTATTGTTGTGGTTGAAGCTGAAGTAATCGTTGACAGGAAGGATGTTGTAGCAGATAATTTTATGAGCTATGCTTAGGTCGTGCCAAAGGCGACGTAGTTCTAAGCTTTCTAAGCCCAGGATTTCAAGTCTGGTTGCATAAGGTATTCTGTTGCAAATAGAGGGCTCTTCTCGTAAAGTATCTCTGAACACTTTCGAATGTATTTATGTCCGATATGCGGTGTGGGTTCCAGACAGATGAGCTGTATTCAAGGATTGGTCTGGCAAATGTTTTGTATGCTCTGGTTAGTAGTGTGATATTACCGGAGAAGAAGAAGTTCTGAGCTCATCTTTCAGCAAGTAGGAGTCCAACCTTCTGGTAGCTATTCCCTTTCTTTAAAATGCATTTCCTGTTAAGTTGAGAGACCTGCAGATGGTCCTTGCTTAACAACTGGTTGCTTAAAGTCTCTAGAGATTCTCAGTCATCCAGGTCATGGTTGTGCCAAAGGTGCTTTTTTCAGGAGGCAATTGGACTTACTTTTTTTCCCCTTTGAAGATGGTTCTCTTCTTATCTAAGAAGTTTCTTCAGCTCTGACAGGATAGTAGGGAATGGAAGGATTTATATTCCTTGCAGACAGCTGGTCATTTGCATCCTTTTAGAGGCTCATTGAACCACTTGGAGGTTTATCTGTGTCCTCAGGGTCACCTGAGTAGTGCTTCTGGTTCCTGTAGTCTGAAATCCCCCCCCCCGGAAATCCATTCCTACTCCCACACCATACAAAGAGTGTTCATCCCAAATTGCAAATTGCATCACTTGATGTATTGTGATGCATCACAACATTTTCTGCCTTTGCGGAGCCGGGATAAGTATGGCCTGTACATGACACATCCAAGGATGAAAATGACCAGCTGTCCGCAAGGAATATAAATCCTTCCATTCCCCACTATCCTGTCAGAGCTGAAGAAGCTTCTTGGATGAGAAGCGAAACATCTTAAAAAAACCCAAGAAAGTCCAGTTGCCTCCTGAAAAAGCACCTTTGGACAACTGGTTGCTTAATTTTAATGGGTCCTCTAAATATTACTTATGGCACAGTCCCAGAGAACATTTCAGGCACTTGGCAATTGGTTCATCTTTATGACTGATAGCAGCATTTTATTGTCATGTGACTGCAATTAATGATGTTCTTTTGCTGGTTTCCAGCCTTCTTGGCTAGTTTCTACAAAAAATACAGCCATATGAAGTCATTGATTTGCTTAACAGCCACCCCAGTCACTTAATGACTGCAGCATTTGCCTAATGGCTGCTAGAAAAAAAAAGTCATAGAATTGGGTCCATACATATCGATGCTTTGACTTATGACTGACATGGCTCGTGATGGAAATTCTGGGTTCCATTATGCTTGTAAGTCAAGGACTACCTGTACTCTCTTCAACAATTTTTTTAAAGGCTCCTAAAATTTACCTGTTAAACAGGCATTGGCATATTGATTTCAATTGTTGATTTTAATTATTTTAGTTTTGGCTGCTTGCATAGTTTGCATAGTGGTTAAAGACAGTTTGCATAGTGGTTAAAGCACCAGGCAAGACACTCTCAGTTCTAGTTCTGCTTTTACCACAAAGCCAACTGAGAGACTTTGGGCCAGTTGCTCTTTTTCAGTTCTAGTAAGCAGACATCGGCAAACCACTTCTGAAATTATGCCAAGAAAACTGCAAGGACTCTGTCCAGCCAGTGGCCAGGAGTCAACTCTGGCACAAAAAGCAAATAAATGGTCACCCAGATTTTAATTTGGATTTTTTAATGTTCTTCTCTTTGGCTACAACTGAATAAAAATGTATAGGCCAATTAATGTGCAAATGTTATCCCTCATCCTGAGATTATACTGTAGAAAATGAGTAACAGAAATCTAAATTCAACAGCATGATTTTCCAACTGTTTTGCTCTGGTAGGCTTAATATACTTAGATTTATGTTTAATTTCTCCACTTTAAAACGGGGCGTTGTTCCTTACCTGAACGCCCCTTCTCGTAGGGCGGAGCGAGCCTCCAAGAATGGGATGATCTAATCCATCAGCCAATCAGGACTGAGTCTGACTCTATATAAAAGCTGTCACCCCGAAGGGCACCCCCTCTTGAGACGAAGGATGGAGTCAGACCCATAGTGTAACAACCCAACCAAACTTTATTAAACAGCAGGAATTCATAACTCTAACTGCATGCAGGAAACCAACAGGGAGGGACGTGGAGGCTCGCTCCGCCCTACGAGAAGGGGCGTTCAGGTAAGGAACAACGCCCCGTTCTCCATAGTGGGCGGAGCGAGCCTCCAAGAATGGGACATGCCAAAGAAGTTCAGTCCCTAGGGAGGGCAGGCAGTTATTCATGCTGTTCCTCAGCCGAAAAGGCAGACTGAAGAATATGCCTCCCAAAATCGGCCTCAGCCGAGGCGAATTGGTCCACTTTGTAATGTCTTATAAAGGCCACCGGAGAAGACCAGGTGGCCGCTCTGCACACTTCCTCCAAGGAAGTCCTGGCCGACCACGCTGCCGTGGTGGCCGTGCTGCGCGTCGAGTGTGCGGTCAACCTTTCCGGACGCGGAAGGCCCTGCGCACAGTAAATGTCTGCAATGACCGACCGGATCTAGCTGCCAATAAGCGCTGGCGAAGCCTTGTTGCCCATGGATTTCGGATGGAAACAAACAAACAGCGCTTCCGAGCGCCGAAAGGGGGCGGTGCGGACGTTGTATATTTTAACCGCCCTACGTACATCGATGGTATGCCACTGGCGCTCCAAGTCCGTCGAGGGCTGGGCATAAAAGGAGGGCAAAACCAGCTCCTGCGTCCTGTGAAAGAGTGTATTCACTTTTGGAATGAAAGTCGGATCCAGACGTAGTACGACCCTATCGGGATGGAAGATACATAAGTCCTCCCGGACCGATAGGGCCGCCAGCTCCGAAATCCGGCGAGCCGAAGTTATGGCCACCAGGAAGGCAACCTTGAGGGTGAGGTGTCGTAGTGATACGGTGCGTAGCGGCTCGTAGGGCTCTGTCGTCAGTGCAAGAAGAACCCGCGGGAGATCCCACGTCGGGAATCTGTGTACGACAGGTGGCGAGATGTTGGAGGCCGCTCTTAGAAATCGCCGGATCAGCGGATGCCCCGACAGTGTGTCTGCGGTGTCACAGGAGAGTACGGTGGAGAGTGCCGCCATTTGGCGACGCAAGGTGTTGGGGGCTAACCCCTTGTCCAGTCCCACTTGTAAAAAGCGTAAAACACCTACGATGGTAAGGTCCACCGGGCAAAGTGAGGCGGCCGAGCACCACGAACAAAACGACTTCCATGTAGAAGCGTAGATGCGGTCCGTCTACGCCCGTCTGGATGACATAAGAGTGTCCACAATGGCGTCGGGCACCCCACGATGAGTTAGGCAGCACCGGTCAAGTGCCAAGCGGTCAGCTTGAACCAGTGTGGGTCCGGATGTTGTAAGGACCCCTGGGAGAGCGAAGACGCGGTCGGTGGTATCCGCCATGGTGGGCTGGCCGACAGCGACCGGAGGTCCGCAAACCACGCTCTCCTGGGCCAGTGTGGGGCGAGGAGGATCACCTCCGCCTCCTCGGTGACGATCCGGCGGATGACCTGTGGGAGCACCGCCAGAGGAGGGAATGCATATAGGAGACCCCTCGGCCAGGGGCAGCGAAGGGCGTCGATGTCCTCGGCCCCTTGAGACCGGTAGCGGGATACAAACCTCGGGAGCTTGGCGTTGCGGGGAGTGGCGAAGAGGTCGATGACTGGTAGACCGAATCGCTGCACCAGCTGCTGGAAGATGTCCTGGTGCAGGCTCCACTCCGCCGAGTCCACTGCATTGCGACTGAGCCAGTCCGCTGTTGTGTTGTCGACACCCGAGATATGTTCTGCTCTGAGCGAGAGCAGGTGGCGCTCCGCCCAGAGTCCCAAGGCCTTGGCTTCCGACATTAATCCCTGGAGACCGTCCCACCCTGGCAGTTGACGTGCGCCTTGGTGGTTACATTGTCCGTCATCAACAGGACATGTCGGTTGCGGAGGATGGGCTGGAATTCCTGAAGAGCCCGGAATGCTGCTCTCAGTTCCAGGATGTTGATATTTAGGGTGGTCTCCGACTGAGACCACGTTCCCTGGGCCACATGGGAAAGGACGTGGGCCCCCCATCCTTGCAGGCTGGCGTCGGTTGTCACAGTCACCCGGCTCGGCTCGAAGAAGCTGGACCCTTTGGACACCGCCGGGGACCGCCACCACTGGAGAGAGCGACGGACAGAGGATGGGATTAAGATTTTAGCCGATGAATTGCTCTTCCCCGCCCTTTGGAAGGGTAGCAAGAGCCATTGTAGTTCCCTGGAGTGCAGTTGTGCCCAGGGAGTGATATGGATAGCCGAAATCATTTTCCCCAGGAGGGACGAGAGTTGCTTCAAAGGCGCTCTCCGCAGGCAGAGTACCTGTTGGACAAGAGTGGTGATGTTGTCCTGTCGCTCCTGGGAAAGGAACACCCTGCACTCCAGGGAGTCCACAATAGCCCCTAGGTGGGTAATTCTGTTGGTGGGCCTGAGCTGGCTCTTTTCGATGTTTAAGGAGAAGCCATGCTCTTCCAAGCACTCCATGGTTAGCTGAAGGTCCACCTCCGCTTGCGCAAATGAGGACGACAGGACTAAAATATCGTCCAGATAGCAGTGCATGCGAACGGGAATGTCCCTCATGCTCGCCGCAAGGGCTGCCAGGATCTTCGTAAAGACCCGCGGGGCGGAGGAGAGGCCAAATGGAAGTGCCGAATACTGATAATGGTCAGACATGTAACAGAAGCGAAGGTACTTTTGGTGGGAAGGCCGAATTGGTACATGCAGATAAGCTTCTGTCAAATCAATAAAGGCCATAAAGTCCCCCTTTCTCACACACGCTAAGATGGACTGCAGCGTGTGCATCTTGAACCTCTTATATGCGACGAATTTGTTGAGTCGCTTGAGGTCCAGGACCGCTCTCCACCCCCCCCCCACGAGGATTTTTCGACAAGGAATAAGTTGGAATAGAAGCCTTGCCCCCGTTGGTCCTCCGGAACCCGTTGGATGGCCTCAATCTCCAACAGGTGCTGGATAGCATCCCGCATAAGCGACCGCTTCTCGGGATTGGAGGACTGGGGGCACCTCATGAAATATCCCGGTGGGGTGGAGAGGAGGTCGAGTGCGAGTCCCGATGTAATGGTCTCTCGCACCCAACTATCTGTGGTGGTATCTTCCCATCGCCTGGCAAAGTAGCGCAGGCGACCCCCAATGGGAAGGCCTGAGGGATCTACTTGTAGCGGCGGTAGGAGCGCCCGCCTGCACCCCGAAAAGGGCGCTTGGCCGGGGGTTCCGCCTTGGGTTTATCCTGCCCCTGGTTCTGTCTTCCCCCCGCTTGGTATCTACCCTGTCTGTATCTTGGGGGGTGGTAGGGGCGGCGTGGTGGGGGGGGTGGGGGAGGAGGAAAGCTTGTTAGGCCCCTTGCGGGTACAGTTGGGTAAAACTTTCCGTTTGTCCTTGGACTCAACCAGGTAGGAGTCCAATGCCTCTCCAAACAGGGACTGACCCTGGACAGGGGCGGTGGCCAGTCGCCACTTATGGCGGGCGTCAGACTGCCACCCACAGAGCCAGTGCATCCTGCGTGCCACCACGGATGCCCCCATGGATCTTGCGGCAAAGCGGGCGCTCTGTAGGGTGGCGTCAGATGTGAATTGCGCCACCGCAATGAGCTTGTTGATGTCCTGGCGAGTTCTTGCATCAGAGGACTGCTCCTGTAGCGCCTTGAGCCAGCGGATGGACGTTCTGCAAAAGAACGAGGCAGTTGTTGACGCCCTGACGGACCAGGCAGCCGATTGGTGGGCCTGCAATATGGCCTGTTCGGATCGGCGGTCCTCGGGGCGCAGAAGTTCCTCGCTATCCCCCGGGAGGGGGTTAGCAGAGTAGAGCACCTTGATGGGTGGTTCCACCGGAGGTACTGGCAGGTGTTGCGCCAGGCCTTGCGCCACATTGAAATATTTTTTGTCCAAAGAGGACGGTGCGGCTCCTATGATCGGTGTCTGCCACTGCTTGGTGACAGATTCGACAAACAGTTTGGGAGTCGGAATGTCCTCTTCCTGTGATGTGGCCTCCTCAAAGAGGGGATCACCCTGCTCCTCACCCGCTGGTTTAGGATCTGTTGGGGGCATTTTAGCCGCCGCTCTCGCTTTGTGCAGGAGGGATTTGAATAGGGCCGGATTGAAAAGGCCCTTGGAAGCTGGTGGCTCAGGAGCCAGGTCTTCATCTGCTGATAAGTCTAAGTCTGGATCCCGGTCGTCCGCCTCGGGAGCCGGAGCAGGGGAGGTCGCAGGCGAATCAGATTCCATCTCCAAGGGGCGATCGCCCTCTGATGCGCGGGTGCGTGGAGCTGACGAGGATGCCTTGGAGATTGCCGAGGAGGGGGCAGGGGTCGCCACTTGCTGCATGCCACAGGCTATGCCCTCCTTAATTGCCTCGCGGATCAGTGCCTGGACCTCTGGGTTACTGAGAATTGAGGCAGGGGGCGCAGGTGCGGGTACCCTGTCCCCAGAGGCGCGAGGTTCCTCCCAAATGTCCGCCTCCCCCAGGCAGAGGTCAGGGTTATCCAGGGACAAGGCCTCCGAGGGGCACCGTGACCTGGGAGGAGGAGTGGGAGGGGGGTGAGGCACCCCTTTGCTGTGGGAAGCACTGGCCCCCTTAGAGGTGGAGGGCGTGGCCTTATCAGTGGCCTTGCCCTTTGTAGACTTGTCTCTAGGGGCCTCCCGACGTAGTGGGGAACGATCCCTGTCGGCCGAGGGGGCGTGCGATGTCTTGGCTGGCCCCTCTGGCCTCTGAGCCTCTCTCGGTGGCTTTGCTTTGGCCTTGGCCCCCGGCTCTGGCATGGCTGCGTCAGGCCGAAAAGCCCAGAAACGCCGGAATTGCTGGCTCCCTCGGAGATCGGGCCGGCGTGGGCGGTTCAGCAGCCTGCGCCCGTCAGCTGGAGGGCGGGGCTGTAGGAGGAGGCCGAGGAGAACTGCCGCTGACGTCTTCGGCCCTGTGGGGGCGTTCCCAGGCCGGCTAGTCACTGCGCATGCGCGAGTGATGTGCGGCCGTCAGCTGGGGATCGGGCCTCCTGTGAAGCCGGGCGGCCGGATCGGCGAGTCTTCGCGGCCCTCGGAGCGTCCTAGGCCGCTGAAATCAGCCTCCAGCAGAAGCCGGGAGAACCAGGGAGGCTCGGAAGATCAAGGGCCGAGTCCTGGATGGTCCGGCGGCGGATGGCACGGCGGGCGATGCGGCGGTGGCAGGCGGCTTCTGCGCATGCGTGGGGGAGACTCCCCCGCCCGACAGCTGTAGGGCGGCCTCTTTGCACCCGGCACCAAGAAGATGGCGATTCGCGCCAAAGAAAGGCCCGCTGAGGAGAACACTTGACAGAAGGCCGCCAGACGATGCGTGCAGCGTGAGTTGGGAGCGGACGGCTAGGGTCGAGCTGGGAGCCTTGGTAGCCGAACGGGGAGTGGGGAGGGCTGAATCCACGGATCACAGGCCTCAGCGGAGGTAGTTAGGAGTCCCAGGAGGCCCCACTCCCTAGCGGTCAGCGGCTGGGCCGCCCTGGCCGGTGGTCACTTAAGCGCGAGGCTTTTGTGACTTATGTCCCAGGTGGTGGTGGCCAGGCCTCTGTTCGCTCCTGTGGTAGCTTGTCACCTGAAGGGTGGCTTATGGGCTGCCACAGAGGCCTAAGGCCTCACTTGCCTTCCCCCCCACAGAGCCAGGCAGGGCGAAAGTAGGGGTTAGCACTCACAGCACAGTTGTTGAAGATAGAAGATCGAAGAAGGAGATAGGTTGTGGAAACCTGCAGGTTGGAAACACAAATCCTTGACTAAGGACTGAGCCGAAAGAGGGAGTGCCCTTCGGGGTGACAGCTTTTATATAGAGTCAGACTCAGTCCTGATTGGCTGATGGATTGGATCATCCCATTCTTGGAGGCTCGCTCCGCCCACTATGGAGAAAGAGGCAAACCACCTTTGCATCCCTATGGAAACTGAGCTTTGCTTTTACCTGTTATTGCCTTAATGTCTCCAGCTGAAATGTAAAGATATGTTGATTTTTTTTGTAATATATTTCCTCTTCCCCATAATAAATACCAGAGGCTTTTGACTGTGGATGCCAAGAGTTTCTCAGAAGAATCTTGACTCCCCTAGACAAAATAGTGCCTTCTATAGAAAGTGCTGAAAGATATGCTTCATTTTTGTTGACTTTGCTGAACTCCGAAACAAAACTTGTGAAAGACAATATACACTAGTTTCATGTGAATTTTTCCATGATAGGTGATATTGTTGGTGCAGATAGGCAGGGAGTTGCAATAATAGCTCTTATCAATTCACCTAGAAATATTGCTTGTGTTTCAAATGCTCTTTGTTGCGAACCTGATTACGTATATAAATTGATTCCTTTTGCATTCAGAGTCTCCTGGCGGCCTAAGAAAAAATATGCCCATTTTTCTTCTGCTTCAAAGTATATAATATCTGTCTAGGGCAGGATATGCCTATTGAAAATGAATGATCATTTGCAGTTCATAAAGTATTTTGATGTGGACTCAGAAATCTTTGACAATGTATTTTTATTTTGTTTATTTTTGAAGATGAAGTTAGCAACTGCTAGGCCTGTGCAAATCATGCTTTAAAAGTTCTACAATATAGAATTGTAGCAAGACACTGTTTCTATTCTATAGCTCCCTAAGACTGTAGAAGTCAATCAAGATGAAAGAGATTTTGTACATGCACAGCCATCATTGTGCATGACATCTCTTCATTGAACATCCATGTCTGTATACACACACAACTACAAATCCATGCATACAGTGGGGAAGATCTTTAAAACTGTTTTGTCAAGACAGGACACAACTGCTTTAACACATCAAAGAAAGGATTATTTCTCATACCAACATCTAACATCTTAATGTCCAGCAAAAGGGCTTTCTCTGCTATTGTACCTGCCCTCTGGAATATCTTGCCTCCCCCCCACCACATGAAGTTAGCCCCAACCCTCCTCTCCTTTCATAAGGGCTTCAAGATCTGGCTCTGCTAGTTAGCTTGGAGCCCCAATGGGGGAGCAGCACAGTGGAGGTGGTTGATTGAGTAGCAACAGATCCCACCTCCTGCCACCCTTCCCACCTATAATGAGATTTTGAGGATTTTTATGGTTATAACATTACACACACACACACACACACACACACACACACACACACACACACACACACACACGAGCACACACACACACACACACACACACACACACACACACACACACACACACATACCACCTGTGATAGGATGACCAGCAAATAAAATAATAAAATAACACAAATAAGCTTAAACTTACTTTGAAGTAGGATAGCAAGTAAGGTTCATCAGAAAGAGAGTAGGATTATGATTGATTCCATGTGAATCCTCCTGGTTGAGTTTCTTATTCTCACAAGCTATATAGGCAAATTTTATCCCTGCCACATTGGCAGTATTATGAGAATTTCTGTCTGAATTAGAAGATACTAGTAAGATTGTGTTGTCTGGCTGGATCCTCATTATGAGACTTCCTACTTTCTCTTGAGGATACTTCATCCAAATGTTCTGGAATGTGATTTAAAAGATCTGAAAGAAGTTGATTTTCAACGTATGGGGGGGGGGAGAATACCATCTTTTTGTATTGATAATGGAATACTAGCTGTATTAGGAGTCTTGATTGCATAAGGTTTCTAATTGTTGGAGCAATGTAATTGCATTCAGCTGCTTCTTCTTAGATTATATTTTCATTTCAGATTTTCCCTGTTAAAGTTGAAAGGGAAAAAATGACAGACCTGGATTATGTTCTCAACTCAGCTTCATAATTAGAATAGATGAGTGTCTGAAAACCACTCATATTGTAAGACTAATAAATAGGGTTAACATTTATCCCTTTAGGGAAGGGAAAGAAAAAAGCTGTATCCGTGAGCTGGAAACTAGTGTTGAATATACTGTGTGTGTGTGTGTGTGTGTGTGTGTGTGTTTGTGTGTGTGTGTGTGTATGTATGTGTATGTGTCTGTGTGTGTGTGTATGTGTATGTGTGTATGTGTATGTGTATAATCTCGACAGAATAAACATATATAACCCTTTCCTGGTGAAGAGCTGATAGGGAAGAGAATCTTGTGGCCTAGAGGTTAAACTTCTGCCTTACAAGCAGACTGCCCAGGTTCAATTCCCACTACGGGTATGGCTATCTGACGAGAGCAAAATAGCTCGAAATAGATCTATAATAGTCTCCCTTTATTTTCATTTATCAGCAAAAAATGTTACACACATATATAAATATATGTATATATATATATGTGTGTGTGTGTGTGTGTGTGTGTGTGTGTGTGTGTGTGTGTGTGTGTGTGTGTGTGTGTAGAGAGAGATAGATAGATAGATAGAGATAGAGAGATAGAGAGATAGAGAGATAGATATATACTCAAATATATTTCAATGAAACTGAATGATGCAGATGTACACTGTGTCAACCCCCAAAACATGACACACTGATTGTGCAGCAAGAAGTAAAAGCAATGTTAAAATTGTATCAAAAACAGGTTTTACATCAATGGTATCAAAAACAGGTTTTAAAAAGCAAAAAGACTAAATAAAATCGAAGATTCTGGACAGATTTTAAAAAACTCTTCATTCAATTCTTAAACTAGGTCAAAATAATTACCAGATGAGCATTCTGAAAATTTAGCAAAATTTAAAAGATTTTCACTGCAGAAGTCCTGTCCTTCTATATATCTGTCAAATACTGTCAAAACAACTACTGATGTTGTTAAGATGCCGAAAAAATGAGGGATCTAAGAAGTTATTTTAATCTAATTTAAATTTATGTTATTGAATACTATGCCCTGTACTTTTTCTGGGAAGTCCGGGGGGGGGGGAGGGAAGGGAGTGGGTAGTGGGTAGGGGGGATGGGGGATGGGGGGGAGAAAATTGATAAAAATGCTTGTACTTTGTACTAATAAAACTTTTTGAATTAAAAAAAAACAACTACTGTCAAAGCAACTTTCTGAAGAGGAGTTTCAGACAACTTTAGCTGGTATCAATAATTTGGTAAGGCTTTGGTTTCTTTAAACTTGTTGTTAGTTGCAAAGTCGTGTCTGACCCATTGTGACCCATGGACAACGTTCCTCCAGACCTTTTCTTTAAACTAAATCAACCCTAACATGTAGGTATCAATAAGGTTTATAATAGGTATGAATTGATGTTTTGATCCAGCTCACAGTTGAGTCATATATTTCAAGTGTGAAAGAAAGAAATGAAATTATTTCAGTTACCTCTTCTGTAATTTTACAAAGTGTTATGGATTTGGTCAAAGTAAGAAGTTTTAAAAGCCAAAGGAACTAATGAACCCCTTGCAATATTTTTGTTTATTTGGTTGCTTATTTTTAACAGTCATTCATTTGACATAGTCTATCCAATGATTTTGCATTGGTTCTCTATGTCATGTCTGAAAAATAATCAGCTTTGCTTATTTTACATATTATTATTTTCCATTAATTGCAGTAATTAGTGATGAAAGTCACTTGATAGCATCCAAGGGCAATATCCCAGCAATGCATTTGGTAAAATTCTGTGTCATTTAGTTACCTTGTTGTTTGGCATATGATTCTGAGCAGGATCATTAAACATATTGTTTTGATTAAAATCTATATTGGTACTTGGGTTAAAAATGCTAGTGCATTTTGAAAACTGCTTTTACATTATCAGAGCTTCCACTCACTATTCATTTTATGAAAATGTTTATAGTGACAATAGAATTTAAGTGTCCCATTTCAATAAAAACAAAAAGGCTTAATTTATTTTTAATGTAGCATTTAAGCTATAAAATGCAGAACCTTGGAACAAGCGTTAGATTTATTCCAGATAGCCAGCTACAGGGATATAATTACCAGGGCAGCTCAAGAAATGTCTTCTAAAACTTTATTTTACAAGTTATATCTCCTGGATTCAATGAAATAGCAGTGATTTAATTTAATTTAATTTAATTTATTCATTTTAGGTGCCGCCTTATTCCAAACTTTTCTGGGTGGCTTACCATATAAGAAACAATAAAATACAATATAAATAATGGAATAAAAGAAAGAAAGAACAAGAAAAACAATGAACAAGATAATAGGGTGACCAATAAGGCATTAAAAATATTATTTTTATTGACTCCAGATTCTGTTTTCCTTTCATGACAATATATTAAAAGGAGATGACGAATTACTGATTATAAAAGGAAACATAATTGTAAAATGTCTGGCATTTGAAATAGTTAAAATGTCTCATTTATGTGATAAGGACTTAATAAAAATATCTCACACCTTTATTTTTATGTGCAGCTAGATCTAATATTAATTATACACTTTGAAAGCCCAATCCTGTATGAACACTTTGTAAAGCAACAGAAGTAACTGTCTCTATTGCACTAGACTAGAGTAGCGTTTCTCAAACTCAACAACTTTAAGATATGTAACCTTCAACTCCTAGAATTCCTCTTGTAGATTTGTTGGTGTGGGAACAATAGAAAGTGGGAGCAATGTGTACATTGCCTGGACTTGTGCAAAATAAATCTGGGATATAACTCTAGTAATAAATAAGAATTTCCTAGCATGGTATTTAGTGCCTGGGAGTTCCAGAAGTTTGGTCTCAATATTAGATCCCTATGGAAACCTGTACCAGGTACTCTCTCCCTAATCTTATTTTCCTGTTATTTGAATTTGGCAAGAAACTTAAATACCGTATTTTTCGGAGTATAAGACGCACCTTAGTTTTGGGGGAGGAAAACAAGGAAAAAAGGCCTCTGCCTCCAAGCAATTTGCCAAACAACAAACAGCAAACAGCACAGATGATATACACTGTTTGCTGTGTATTTCTGTGCATGTGTGCTTGACCCATAGAAATAGCAAAGAATTGGAGAAATGTACATTATGCCAGAATGTTTTCTTAAATGTAGTCACACTAACTGATCCCAATTATTTAAATAGATCTACTCCAAGGTAACTAAACTCTAATACTAAACAGGACACTGTTGCATTTCATACTATACTTGTACAGAGCTGTTAAAATTAATTAAAATTTCTGGAAGTATGCATTATTATACATTTGGTGTATAAGATGCACCCAAGTTTTCACCCTCTTTTTGGGGGTAAAAAGGTGTGTCTTATACTCCGAAAAATACGGTAAATCTCTTTTTAGTTTTCACATTTTTTTAACTGTAGCTTGTTTAGATACATCTTTATTTGCATACAAAAGCATTTGTTTGTGTGTCCATTTCTGATAATAACCTTCCCATTTGCACATACTGTTCACATTTTCTTTCTCTATGGTTACCCCTATTCTTTGAAACACCATATTCCCTTTCCCCAGAACAAGTGGTTCTTTCCCTCCTTTTCTTTCTCAGAAGCTGAAGATCATTTTATTCCACTTTTTCTTTGTTTTTGATTGCTTCGGATTCTTATAGATAGACTAATTTATTTATTTTGTACTTCCTGAATGTGTATTTTTTTTTCATTGCTCTTTGTTCTAAGGCACTCCAAGACTTTGCAGACTTTGGGTGGTGCACGGCTGACTGGAAGGTCAGCTTTTCTCACAATATCTCAGTACAAACTTGATGTCTTGTGTGACATCAAGACTTAAAGTGAAAGGACAGAAGTTACAGTGTGACATGACCAATCATAGGGCCACCTGGCTAGCTGCAGGTACCTATATTAGTTGACAAATAATACCAAATAAATCAATGTAATTTGCATGTTGTGATTTAGATAATTGTGTACTTGTATGTATGTGTCTTTATGCACATCTTTCTATGTACTTTTTCATTGTTTCATGTTTACTCAAAAGTAAATATCTATCATATTGTTCCCCACCTAAAAAGGAACGTTTAGATAAGAGAAAATAATCAGGCTATATCTCTCCATTGCTATATTTGCAGTGAACATGAAACTGTTCTCCCATTTAAAAAAAATTGAATATTTCTGAAGAAATTCCTGTTCCATTGAGTCCAATTTGGCCTTGTACATTAATCCTACACGCGGGTTTCTCAACCTTGTCAGGAATTTGGGAAGCCCCCTGGGAGATTCTGGGAACTGGTCCACACGTCTTAAGGTTGCCAAAGCTAAGAAACACTGCCCTGTACAATTTCCTGCTCTGTGGTGTCCTTGATACTGTCTGAGTTTGATTGTTTGCTTACAAATGTTTAATTACCCAACTAAGTAATGAACAGAGCACTGCTCCTAGGATGATCAGGAACCGGTTTATTTCAGTTAGAACCAGTGCTAGACAAAATTTTCTAAATTGGAAATTGGTAAAGAATGCAAAGGGCAACAGTTTATAATTTAACAACAAGTACTATTTAAGAAATGCATAATCCGCAGCATTAGTCCTTAGTTTTGTCTGGCTGTCTATTTATGTCTGTCTTTTGTCCATCCATCTGTCATCTAATCTGTGATGTGCCTTATATTTATTAAAAAAAAAACCTCAAAGGGCAGACTTGATGGACCACTAGGCCTTTTTTGTTAAGGGTGAGAATAAATCTCATAGAGGCAATTTAGATCTTTTCTTGGAATTCAGACAGTTGGAAATAAAACCGAGATTAAAAGTCTAATAGAAAATATTTATTTCGGTACAAAAACAATAAATCCTGAATAATTACATTTTTGCTAAGAAAATGCGACCGTCCCAGTCAAGAGCCAAGTCAAAGAGAATAATGGTGGTTTAGGAATGCACACATGCGTACAACTCATATCACGTGTTCTGCTTGTATTGGAATGTACCATAATATTAGGATAGGGGTGCATCACCCTGCATAGACATACAACTGACAATATTCACTATGTGACATTTTTCTATCGTTTCTAGGTTTATATTTCATTGTGTGCATTATCCTTTTATTGATGCTAAAACTATTTTATCATTTAGAGATTTCTTTTAAAAAGTATAGTCTGATTATCAGGGTGCAACAATTTTAAGTATTGTATCTACATTTGCAACTCTTCTATTATTTTCTGCTATTCAGAAATATATATGAGTGGACAACTATATAAACTGGATAAACACATTTCTAAATGTTGCAATATTATAACACTATTTGCCGACTGCATAAGTACCTTTACCTGCATCTGTTTATTACCCATAATGGGTTTGTTTTACATCCAAATACAATTTTACTGTATCATCATCAATCATTTCTATTCAACTCTATGATATTGAATTAGCAATAGAGAGACACAGTGTTGTAGATGTTTTCCCAGTCTTTTTTTTTAAGTAGCAGCTATGCTTATAGCCTTGAATTTTGTTTCAGTTACAAAATATCTTAAGTGATAATCTGGGATTTTTTGGCACAACTGCACTTGTAAGGAAAGAAATTTACTTTTACTATGAGAATAAAGAAATTGTTAGCGGGAATTGAAAACAGCATGAATTAGGAATTATAGAAAAAGATAAAGGAGATGAGTTCCAAATCAGAAATTATATTATTGGATGACATTGCATCCTACAAGTGACTTGCATCTTACTATACTTAATAATAGTCTTTTTCCGTCTTTATTATAAGAATTTAATACGGCACATCATATTACACATTTAGAATTATATCTACATTTTGCAAATCAGCTTTATGCTTCTACTACACTAGTTTGCATAAGGAGGATAAAAGAAGCAGATCAACTGCTTTTCTGAAGATGGGATGTGTATAAGAGTTGTCCAATTGTTGTATCATTATGCTATTATGAGATTAACCAACATATACAAACTTATATTATAAAATCCTGGGTGTTTTAAGACTATATATCATCATAAGCATCAGTTTCGTGTTGTTTTATCTTAGTCTGCTTTCTGGCAAGATTAAGACAAAATAAAGGCAAATTCTGTACCTAACTGGGAAATTATAAATGGAAGACATTTGTCATTTTCTTCTTGCATTACCAAAAAATCAAGGCAATGGGTTGGGAAGGGGTTAGCAGTTACAAATCTCCCTTTAATTAATCTTAATTAAAAGACTACTGTGTCAAAGATCTTTTTAGAAGCCAATAATCATGGAAAATATTATGAATTATATAGATCCCATAATCTGTCAGGCATGAAATAATGCATCCACAATGTAGCATGTAAAATTAAATAATATCTTTTGTTCTAGCGTTCCCTCCCACCTTCTTTCTCCTTCTTCTCCTCCTCCCCTCCTCCTCCTCCGCCTCCTCATAGAAATTAAAAATATAAAGATTTATATATTTCATTTCTCTCATCTGTAACAAATGGAATCTACCCTATCATTCTTTTGCTTTAGCAATTAGTCAAAATCTTACCAGATCTTTAACCATTCTCCCAGTATGTAAGTTGGAAACATGTTGGCATGAATTCTGTCTGCTGTGACATTGCGATATTTAGCTCATTTTTTCTGTATTTCCCTGTACTGTTGATCATTTCTATGGTAATACTTGATTACAGGTAGTCCATGTATTCAGCAAATGTTCTAATTTACAAAGGCATTGAAAAAATGGACTTATAACCAGTCTTCAAAATTGCAGTCATTGCAGTATCCCCAAGTTCAGAGGCGGGTTGCTCTCGAAGTTGCTACCGGTGCGCTGTGCACGCATCTCCATGTTTTGCGTGCGCCCCTTGCATGATTTTGCTTCTGCGCTTGCGCAGAAGCAAAATCTCATGAGGGGACGCGCGCGCGCATGTTTTTGGTGATTTTTTTGCTTCTGCACATGCGTGGAAGCAAAAAATCACCAAAATCTCACACACACGCGCATCCCCTCAATAGATTTTGCTTCTGCACATGTGCAGGAAACAAAATAAGCCAAAAAATTCTGAAAAAAAGATGGCGACACGCAACGGACCGGTGAAGACGACGGACCGGTGTCGCGCGCAAATTACGTCATCAGCTAGCCGCTACCGGTGCAGTAGAGTGGACTGCACTGGTAGGAACCCACCACTGCCCAAGTTACAAAATCAAAGGTTGAGTGCTTGGCAACCAGTCCGCATTTATGGCCATCATAGTGTCCCATGCTCAGGTTCTCCTGCTCTGCTTGTACTGCTTCTGGCCGCAGCCTATCTCCCCCATTCCTCATATCTGCCCTTTGGGTCACCCTGCATTGCATGGCCAAGATGAAGAGGCCACTGTATTCTGCTCCTGCCTACCCATCACCATTGTTGGCTTTCGTTGTCTCCTTTGCCTCATCTTTCTACACTGTGCTCACTTACACTTGTGTGATCCTTGGCTGGCAATGGGCTGAGACTGGTGAAGTGAAGTAGATCTGCCAGGAGCCTCATGGCCAGGTTGCTAGATTTGAGCCCTCTGTTGATGAGTACCAACAGAGCTCTCACAGTGTGGGACATGCAACTGACCAACATTGGAAAGCCCAGCACAGGGCAGGGGAAGTGAAGAGAACAATGGTCATTGGAGGCAGGAGAAGCATGAGGTTCCCTAATAAGCACAACCAGAACTGCCAGAACTGCCATCACCAAACAGCACAATCACATGATGTTTTGCTTAATAACCACTTCGCTATTGACAGAAATTCCGGTTCCAGTTCTACAAGGACTGACTGTAATCTATATTTGATAAATCAGTTGATAGAATAATGTCCATTCACTTTACCTCCCAAATTTTTTAACACATCAACCCCCTATTTTGTCTCCTACGTAGATGAATATAAAACTGTATGTTTACTGTACAAATAGCAATAGCAATAGCCCTTAGACTTATATACCGCTTCATAGTGCTTTACAGCCCTCTCTAAGCGGTTTACAGAGTTCAGCATATTGCCCCCAACAATCTGGGTCCTCGTTTTACCCACCTCAGAAGGATGGAAGGCTGAGTCAACCTTGAGCCTAGTGAGATTCGAACAGCTGGACTGCTGAACTAGCAATCAGCTGAAGGTCGCAATGCTGCTTTTAACCACTGCGCTATCTCAGCTCCTACAAATGGTAACATCAGGCAGTGGGAAGATGAAGCATTGCCATACTATAAATGTATACTATGTATACTAAGAAACAACAGTTTGTGTTAATTTCCAGCTAAGATACTGCAGCACCATTCCATATATAGTACTTACAGTGAAAACAACTGACAAACAAGGTATCATCCCAGATTGTGGGATACATGTTTGTTTTGTGCTGCAAAATATATAGTTGTCCTCATACAAATTATCCAAGTGAGATAATAAATTTCAAAATTATATTTTCTGGTAAATCACATGAAAAATGCTTTGGCTATAATACATATTTTAGATGTGACTGTGGCCAGCTTTACCTTTCAGCAATAAAATTATGAGATTTAGGATGAAAGCAGTTCTCTTAACGCTGGCTTGGTGTTTCTATTTACCAGTAAAGGACAGTATTTCCTTTGAAACATAATCCTTACATTGTAAATGATATGAGTGGATTTGATGAGTTATAGCCCTGTTGGTTTATGCAACATGATGTCTGTAGAAAACTTGTGAATGGGATAAGACTGAATCCATTGGTTCTTCTCTCATTCAACATGCAATTATTAAGTGCCCGAAAAGAACTGTTTCAGAAATGTACAGAGTTTATGCTTGTATATCTTGCCTTTTCAAAGAATCACAACTGCTTACGGATTATAAAATATTGCTGGAAGATATAATTCAGTTTTACAGGCCCAAAATAGGTTGAATTTTAATATGTGAGAATAAATTACATTGTCATATCTACTAGTAATTTTTATGTTCCATGATTTTAGATAAGAAAAGAAAGGTGTGTTTGGGGGGGGGGGGAGGTAAGAACCAGGATAAAAGCAGATACAAAACTATGCAAAGTAGTCCTTGCTTCTTTCAAATACTGAAATTGTGTTTTTAATAGCAGTTCTACATATCATGCAACTCAGAAGTACATTGCTGTCCTTCGCTAATGCTGAAGAGTACAAATCAGACTGAAGCTAGTTTTAGTCCCGCCTTAGGTATGAAAGTCAGCTGGTGAGTTTAGGCCAGTTGCTCTCTCTCAGTCCAACTCATCTCACAGTGTTGCATTTGTGGGGAAAACAGGAAGAGGAAGGAATATTGTTTGTGTTTGCCATCTTGAGTTATTTATAAAAAAAATAAAATAAAGGTGGGAATAAATAAATAAATAAACAAACATATGGCAAACTATTTTTGAAGGTTAAGTGTCATGTGCAAAACCATAATAGATATGGAATGTATGCCGATTATGTCATAGATTGATCTGCATCATGTACTTCTTTGGCTTCCTGTCATAGATAGATTGCCATCGTTATCCTTTGCTTTACTAGATGGATTTCGATTCCATTCATTTCACACATCAGTAACTTATGTGTGTCACCTTCAGGAGGATATATAACAATACCAAGCCCAGTATTATATATTTAATTTACATTGCAAGTTCATCAGGCAGAATGCTGATCATGATTGCTGGCATCAGCCAGAATTAAAGCAAGGGAAGAAGTGAGTCAGCAACAGTGGCAGAGGACAAAAGAAGAGGTCACTTCATTTTACTATATAGCCAGAAAAGAAATGCAACATACAGGTGACAGCTACACATTTTCTCTATTTCCAAATGGTCTTCCATAATCTCTTTCTGTCCTCTGGAGCGGTGTTTCTCAACGTTAGCATATTAACAATGTGTGGCCTTCATCAGAAGCATGTAATCCTGTTCTTGGTTTGACTTCCTACCTATAATATTCAAACAGTTTCTATAATTCATGTGCAGCTAATGTTTTACACTGTTTAGAAAAAGCAGATTGTCTTGTAAATAAGTACATCTTGTGTGTTGTTTGTGCACTGATCCAAAGAGACAGAGAGTGTTTAAATCATTTTTGTTAGCCTGTTTTCTGCTTATACTCTGATTCTTCCTGATGGTCCCCTTTTTTTGAAGAAAAAAAAATGCCTGAGCAGCTTTAAAATAGCCACTTTTCATTTTTACTGTGACTTGTCTTCCAGTCAGCTGTCATAACATAATACTAAGAACCCCCACCTCACTTTTTAATAAACTTTTCACACTTCAAAAGTATAGTACCTAAAACCTGGTAAGGAATAATAAAACCACTTAGTCTAATGTAACTTCAGAATTGCTGTGCTTGCTGTTGAATAATCTCCAAATATTTCTTTTCTTTTTACAATTCTTTATTCAAAATTATATCCTGATGATTCTAAATTCCCATGGTTGGTTGTATTAATAGTCAGATAGTTTAATCTTTATCAAATCCAGTAATAACCATACTATAAACTATATTCCATAGCAAAGTATAAAATATAATGAAATATACATATCCTAAAATACATTGAAACTTTCTGACAGAAATATTTAATTCAACTCTTGACCGCTCAGAAAGCCCAAACCATTTTCCAGTAGTTGTGATGTCAGATAAAACTTTCATACAATTCCATGGGAAAAACCAATACCATTTTTATTTTTAAATTTATCTTTGTGTCCTATATATTCTTACGTTTCTCCAAAAAAAGTGGAATATAGTTTTCTTCTGCCTCCAATATTTATCTACACAATAAAATACTAAATTCATCTATTAAATTTCACAGCTGAGTGAAATTTGAACCAAGTTCTTCCCATTCTTAACCAACTATAAATAACTTATAAATATTATAAATTTATATTGAGAAGATACATATATACTAGGGCACACAGAAAACAAAACAAAAAAACACTTTGTCCTTTCTTTTGTATTCTGTAAGATCTGATACATATGACAAGTCAAGATTTCATCAGTGTTTGTCCTAATTTCTAGATTTACTGACATATAAATAAAATCTTATGTCCTATTTATATAAGGCTTGTCAATCACTTTCAAATGCAAGTAGGAAAAAGACAGACTGACCCATTGGAGACTATGCAATTAAATGTCTAAATAAACAATTATTTATCATTCTATCCTGCAACCTTCTTGATGTTGTACCAGCAACCCCATGTATGTCCATTTGTTCCTACAATTGTATTACCAGCTTTTTAAGCTCAAAGGCACCAAAGGCACAAAAAAGTTCCTTTACAATTAATAGGGTACAAGGGCTTATGTAGTTAGGACACTGGATTGAAAATTTGGAAGCCCACATTCAAAGCCCGAGCACTGCTGTTTGATGGAGTGAGCTCCCGTCATTCGCTCCAGCTCCTGCCGACCTAGCCATTCAAAAGCATGCAAAATGCAAGTAGATAAACAGGTACCAGTTTGGTGGGATCATTAACGGGGACATGAATGAAGCCCGTAACTGGGCGGCCCCCAGAGCAACGGTAATGTCAGCAGCTAATCCTTTCACCACGGACACAATTTGGTGCTTCCAACATGAAAGTATAGTATAACAGGGTACAGTGCTCCTGTTTTCTAGCAAAAGTCAACAATAATATTAACCTGTAGATTTATTACTAATCCTAGTTCTGTAGTTCTTATCTGATGTTTCTTGAAGCTGAATATTTTATGTTTATTGGTACAGGCCAAATATGCTTAAATACACATTTGGACAAAAAAAATACCTGTTAACATCAGCAGATTGTAAATGTGTCTGTCTGCGATTTCATCAAAATCTTCCACTCTGAAAGAATCATATGGCAACTAACAATAGATGCAGCGGTGGGTTGCTCCTGGTTCGGACTGGTTCTTAGAACCGGTAGCGCTGGCGGTGGAAGGCTTTGGCCACCTGCCCGGGACGCTTCTGCGCATGCGCAGAAATGTCGTGTGCGTGCACTTGCGCGTGCGCAAACCGGTAGCAACAATATTTACAACCCACCACTGAATAGATGTATTGTGCGTTGAATATAAGGAGAGGATGTCATTTCTAATTTCTAAAGATCTTCTTCACTGTTTTCCTTTAAATAAACTTTGTATTTTTAAAACTATGTTCTTTCTTCTGCACCAAAATATATAAGCAAATTAAAATTTAATGTTGCAGGGCATTATCCCAAACATTAAAATTAATTATTCAAATTCAATCTGTAATCCAATTTTACAGACAGATGCCTAAGCCTTGCACTTTGACCATCAAAGCAGTGTGATTTTTTTTTTTAAAAATGAAACTCTTGAAGTGAGTCTGCACTGAGTAATTTAATATGTATTTTATGTGCTGTATTCCATATTGTGCAACAAATTAAAGAAAGAAAGCATGACAAATAAAATATTGCCTGGACCTCACTGGTAAAATATGTTGTTTTAGTATAACAGCATACTGTATTATGTTAATCAGCATGAAGAAAGGGTAGAAATTGTTGCCTTACGTTTCTGCTAGTTGTATATTAATTATTTTATAGCTTAAAATTTAGTACCACATAGCCTCAGAATTTCTTAAAGCACTTGTGAGATTTTACAGTCCACATTAACTATTCCTATTAAACTAATTTAAATGTTTTTAACAGCATGGTTAGTATCATAAATAAAGAATAAGCACTTGAAACCATTCATATGATGTAAATAACATGAACGGAGATGTAGCGAAAACTACTGACATATGCAGAACAAAAGTAATTGTTGCCTTTGTTGTTTTTTTAAAAAATAGAACTATTTAAAGTATTGCTTTTTTTCCATCTTCAATATATCAATAAGATTCCACTAACAGAGTAAAGCAGCAGCCCGTATGTGTGTGTACATATATACAGTTCAGCTTTGCAATAGAAGAGAACATTTTATTGCAGTTGTAAAAAACAACAGATGGATCATGCATGTTATCTCTTCAAGACTTGAGTAGAATGAGATAATATTGTACATCACCGAGTGTTACCCATGAGTGAGATGGCAGCCTCTAAATTTTATAAATAAAAATAAATAAATAAAATAATCTCAATACAAGCCATTGATTTTTCCAGACCAACCTGGACGGTTGCTTGGGCAAGAGATCAATTCTGACTTCCTCTTTACTGCAGTCTTTCCCAACAGTAGCAATAAATGTCTGTTGTGTGCCCTTCAATTTCCAACCTTCTCAGCAATCTCTACACTAGCTGCATAATTCTGGAAGCTAAGCATTCACATACCTGAAGAACATGCAAATTGGCGCAAGCTGTTTTAGTTTGCTTCTTTTCTTCTGAGTTCTATTATGTATTTGCCTGTATATCTTGCTCCAGTCTAGGAGCCTGCAGTAATCTGTGATCGATTTGCCTTTGAAATACATATTATAGAAATGGATGCAGACGTATTTGCATTTTCTCCGATTCTTATGAAATTTGTAGGTGGTCTTGAATATTTGTAGCTAAACAATCTCCAAGAAAAGGTGCACATTTTCTTTTGCTACTGCCTTTCCTGTTTTCTATTTTCTATCATCGATCACCTCTATCCTCTTTTTCCAAAAGAATAATGTTTTTCCTTGTAAAAAGGGGGGTGACATGCACACTGGGGCAGCAGTAGACATTGCTTATGTATTCATGTTGAACATTCCAAAGAATCCCTTCAATTTTTTCAAGTATATCACTTGAGTACTCAAGCAGCTGAATTGATTAGGGGGGAAGAAGCTGTTTGAATAACTGATCAAGCATTCCTGCTGTTGTGCCATATTATGCAGCTCTGCTTCTGAAGTTCAAAAACAAAGAGAAAAGATGTAAGAAATAGAGAGCAGTGAAGTGAATAAAACTCCAATAAAAAGTCAAGGACAATAAAAATTAAAAAGTGCCAGTGAAATATTAAAGAAACCGTTATGTTGGCAGCATTTTGAACTCTCATGATATGGGTAAAGGTTTTTTCTAGTGAGATAAATATTAAGTCAATGCTATTCCATGCACAAGGAGTATTATATTATAAGTTCAAGAGTAAGCCCAAAACCAGTAGTGTTGCTTATACAAGCTATGGGTTGATTGTCAGTCTAAAATAGGGGCAAAAATTCTGCTCTGTATTCTATGTCTTTTACAACTCAAGGTTGTAAACCACAAAAGATAGGCAGCCAGAGATGTACTTACTGAATTTAATACCTTGTGCACATTGATCATATTCTCTATGTCTCAGCTATAGAACATTTGAAATAAATGAAATGACTTCTTACATTTAGGTCAAGTTTGTCTTGAATCCAAATGTGGGTTCATTTTCAACAAAAACCTGGAGTGCAGTATATTTGCTTAAAATATTTTTGGTGTCTAAGTACAGATCAGCAGTCATAAGTGCTTTATAAATCCCCTCCAGCGCTGGAGATTTAACAAGGTGACAGAAAAATATTAAGCCTTTAATAGCTATGTATAAAAAGATGTTAGAATATGCTACACGTGATGCTAAAGAGCATAGGTAGAAACTGGAATGAAGAATTGGAATGTACAGTATATGAACATCAATAGCAGATCATCTCATGACATTTATATACTGTAGTTCTAAAATTATGCTCAATTCAACAAAATATTGCATTGGCCAGGTTTGATAACAATGGTCCTTTTTTAGATGGAAGAGGTGTCCATTCAGTAGTTAAACAAAACCATGAATCATTTTTAAGATATGTTGGTGTAATAAAACATGTTTTGGAATATAAAGCTGGATGCATTATATTTATATACAGAGTTTCACAGAGAAGCTTTGTCCTAATGAAGCTTTGATAAAAGCACACCTTTAAGACATGTACCATGCACTCTGTTAATCAAAACAAAGCAGTCAGACCATCACACAAGGAGTGTTGGGTGTCAATAAAAAGTCAAGATGACTGTCAAAAACGTCAACATGTGGTCATGACTGCCCCAACAGCCCCATGTGCTATTGCTTGAGTGTAATACAGCTTGGATACCTCAGCAATTGTATTTCTACTCAGTTAACATTCTCGTCCTTCTGTCTTTGGACAGCTATTTCTTTGTCTGTTCCAGAGCTTTCCATATTGTATCTGACTGAACTAACTAATAGCAATCTGTTTTACTTCTTGAAAAGGGCTAATGTAGGATCACTGCCTTTGTTAAAGCATTATGTACAATCATATAAATGGAACCATGTGTCTCTGCTTCTTCTGGTGAAGCTTATTAATTTAGTAGTCACTAAATGCATTGAATGAAATGTTTCTTATTTGGGATATACATATATAGAAAAACTTACACTTTGTGATGGCATTGAATTAATGTGAGTGTATGCTTTGTTTTTTCTCACCATTGCTCTTTTTGTAGCCAGTTAATGATTTTATATCATTGGTAAAGACCTTTCATTTGGACTTACAGCATATTTATTTATTTATTTATTTATTTGTTTATTTATTTATCTATTTATATGCTATCTATTTTAATAGTGAAGTGACTCTGGGGGGGCCCTTAAAATTATAAAATGTTAAACATAAAAATAATAAAAAATGGTAAGTATTAAATAAAAACTAAAAACCAAGAGCACAGACTGCATAGAGATGGTGTCTTCTCTTTACCCACCTCTAGAATAGAGCACTCCCATTGGGGCCCCAAGCCAGCAGCAGAACCAGGGTTCTAAGGCCCTTCTGGAAGACCAAGAGGGTGGAGATTTCTGGCAGCAGAATGTGCCAGCAGGCAGTGGCAATAGCAGAAAAGACTCAGCCAGACAAAATTCCTTGACTGATGGGGTCTGTAACAAACCTTTCTGCTGGACAGAGTGGAGCTGGCCAATTCCATATACCGGGGGTGAAATTCAGCAGGTTCTGACAGGTTCTAGAGAACAGGTAGCGGAAATTTTGAATAGTTCGGAGAACCGGCAAATACCACCTCTGGCTGGCCCCAGAGTGGGGTGGGAATGGAGATTTTGCAATATCCTTCTCCCAGGAATAGGGAGGGAATGGGGATTTTGCAGTATCCTCCCCCTGCCACGCCCACCAAGCCACACCACACCCACCAAGCCACACCCACAGAACCGGTAATTTAAAAAATTGGATTTCACCACTGCCATATACCCTATAAATCTATACAGATTTAATAGCAGAGTCAAAGACGGCCTTGCAGTGAAGACTATCTCTTCACTGTTATTGGCTCTGGAGTTTGGCAGCTATATTGCTTGTTAAAGGCTATTGGTGTTTCCTCTCTATGAAGTATGGACTATATTTGCTTCATGTATATGAGTCATTTGCAGCTAATCACTATTTATCACTATACAAAGCAAGCAATCTTCTATGTGTCGGCAACATAAGGTCCATTTAGAATTTATAGACTATAGTCTGGCATTCTGATCCTAAAACACATTAGGATGAAATAAGATCCACTAATTTCAATGCAACATATATCAATTGGAGCATCAATTCATGCGGCAATTTTCTAGCCTTTTTTCTCATTGGTAACTTATGCTTGCATAATAAATAACTGAAATGCTCTTGGTTGAGACAGAGATATAAATATTACTCAAGGCCAAATTATATGTGATGGGACAACAACTCTCAGAATTTCCAGACAACATTGAATATGTTCAATTTCAGCTGTTCTTTTTAGTGCCAGCATTACAATCCAATCTACATCCCATTTCATTATTTGATTCAATAATGCTTAAAGCTGTCTTTGTTTATTCAAAAGTTCTAATGATTTTCATGACCCCTCAGGCTCATCCAATTATACAGTATGTTTCTGTTATAGCTTTAGGTTTACTTGTATCAGTCTACTTTTCCGAGAAGCAAATAGGATACTCCGAACTGAGTAAACATACTTACAATCATGCCACACAATAGTTCAAAATCAAATAATATCCAGGGTTAAATTTATTTTGAATCAGAATATAAAAGGGAAAAGCAGCTTTCTTCACAGGTTTAGGGGAGGGGAAATCCCAAAGTAAAGTGTGGCACAATCTAACATACAAATATGAGCTATGGAAATACCAAGCTCCAATTATTGGACTTTTGGGTAAGCTTTTTCATACTTTTCATTAAAAATTAAAATAGACTGAATTTCACCAGCTGAATTTCAGCTTATTAAACAAAGATTAGAAGACACTGTGTTTCAACATGACTTAGTGGCAGCCCCTAGCTTACATTATCTTTTCAGTTAATGGAGGGATGTGCCATATATATATCATTTAAAATTATTCTATACTCATTGCCATTATTTCCTGAAATTCTTGTGTGGAATATAAATTAAATTATATGTGTAAATCGCTAGCACAAATGAAATTGCTACACAACCATCTGGTTTACATATGATAAATAAAATTTAAGTTTTAAAGGATTATTTATTTATTAAATTTATTTGCTGCCCATCTGCCCGACAGCTGCTGTGGCCTAGAGGTAGAGCTCTTGCCTCACAATCAGGAGGTTGTGAGTTTAATCCTAGGTAGAGGCAGATGTAGGGTCTCCTGCTTGGGCAGGGGGTTGGACTAGATGACCTGTAAGGTCCCTTCCAACTCTGTTAATATGTATCAAGACAACTCATATCAACAAAATATATGTTTACTTTTGGAAACAACATTTATATTAATGTGGTTAAAATTTAAAAGACAAAACCTGTCTTTTGAGACAACTTTTTGAAAACTGGTGTTAGCAGAAATTGGTTGTTACCAAAACATGGTAAAATAAATAAAAAGAATCTAGTTTGATTATGATTTAGACCAGGGTTGGGTTTCTACCGGTGCGGTCCAGTGCGCAGCTCCAGTAGGGACCTGCCGCTTACACAATTTGTGCGTGACTGCTCCGGTGCCATCTTCACCAGACAGTCGCGTGCGTCGCCATCTTTTTTAAAGAATTTTTTGGCTTTTTGGCTTCTGCACATGCGCAGAAGCAAAATCTCGCCAAAATCGCACGCACGTTCCCTCGTGAGATTTCAGCGAGATATCTTGCCAAAATCTCGCCAAAATCTCGCCAAAATTGTGCGAGAGGGCACTCATGCGTAGCGAGCATGTGCGCGCATGAAATGTAGAGATGCGTGCGCAGCGCACCGGTATTAGTAAGTAAGCAACCCGCCCCTGATTTAGACATAATGTTCTTGTTATCAGTTTCACCATGTACAATCTGATTATGTACTTCCATGATAAGGACAACCCACTGTGCACATTGTGCACCACACTAGGTTACTGCATGAGGGAGGGCAGCATTAGCATTAGCATTAGCATTTGCGTGCATAAGCGCACCGTCGTGCCTACCATCCCTGTCCTTCTGTCCTATTGTCTAAATTTACCTATACATATTTTACTTTTGTTTATGTTTATATCATACCTGTTATCTTGTACACGTGTTGACAAAATAAATAAATAAAATAAATTAGCAGGTTTAAAAAAGGTTTTAATAGCACACAAACATGTATGTGCATGGCTAGAATATATTAAGAGGTTTTTTATTGGTGTGCAAGTACATATTCTCATATGTAGAATCTATTTTTAAAATATTTATGCGCAGAAGAGCACCATATATACCAGCAGCATCCCTGCCCAAGGTAATCCTATAGAAAACCTATGTTTCAAAGAATGCAAAGAAATAGGAAAAGGCTAACAACTGCCTCTGTTGAACAAGTTTTTTGAAATCTCAAGAATAATAGCTAAGCCACAGTCTCAGTAGATTTCTGTATACAGTTACTAAAATATAGTCAGTCCACTGCAGTTTTCTCACAGGAACAGGAACAGAATGAGAAAATGATAATGAATTCCAATTTCTTCTATTGGAGAAAAACAATGATTGCTGCTTATAAAGTGTGTCATTTTATGGGGCTTCTCTGGAGTAATGTGGTAGAATTTCCTGTTAATAGCATTTACTGATTGTCTGGGACTCATGAATAGAGTCAATTACTTTATGGTAAAGCTAACACGTCCCTAAATGTGTTGTTATTTGTTCATGTGACAATTTTAAATCATACTTAGTTCCAAATCTTCCAAGAATCTTGGAAAACACAGAAATTCATGCTTTGCAGGTTAACACATAGCCACAGACCCGCAGTCATAGTGACAGCAACAGTTTGGAACACCCCTATTTTTAGAAATGGACCGTTCCGGTTGCAAATAGCTTTTGTTTTCCCGCCAATAAGAGTATATGCAGCATCGCGCTTGTGTGAGTTATTTGGTGTTTTCTATAGCGGCGTTTGAATTTGAGTTGCGGTCATTTTGACCTCAGATCTTTGTTAACGTATATTTTGTTTATAATGTCGGGGCCACGTTTTCCGCAAAAAAGAGTGCAATTTGGTGATCCAAACTTCGAAGAAACTGTTCCAACATGGTATGAAGAAGCAGAGAATGATCTGAGTGAAGTGGAATCGGATTGTGATGAAAATTTTGTAATGGACGATGAGGAACCCGCCACCGGCGCCGATTCTGAGATCAGCGATGATGAAGCCCCTGATGAAATTGATGACCAGATGCAATCTACGCCGTGCAATAATTTATATGGCAAGAACAAATTCAAATGATCTTCTGCACCTTTTGGAAGCAATAGAACCAGGACCACTAGTCACAATATCGTAGTGCAATTACCTGGACTACAGCCAGCAGCTAGAGCGGTCAATATGACCTCATTTCTGTAATAGTATAGCCAAAATAGTACCTCTGTGGTTAAGGGTTAATATCCTAAATTTGAAAGTGACTGTCAAAATAATCTAGTGTTCTTCAACTTTGGCAGCTTTAAGATATGTGAACTTCAAGTAATTCCCCAGCACCATGCAGGGGTTGAAGTGCACAGATTTTAAAGTTACCAGGGATGAGAAACACTGATCTAATTTAACCCATGCCAGTGTAAATAACCAAAAGTGGAGACGGAAAGGAATACCTAGAGAGATTGCTGTATTGTCCTAGCATCTGTTACCTACCTCATGATAGATTGTGCTTCTTTTTAATGTTTAATTGATATATTCTTAGTCTTACCTGAAATCTAGAGAAAAACATATACTGTAAGTAAGGAGATGTTTTCCTAAGAACTACTTATTTGGCAGTTGTAATATATGTGCAATTGCAATGACTTAATATAAACAAATGATATTTTAATTCTTAAATAAGGCAGCAATGCTACTGTATAATATATGGTTCCCTAGAGCCTGACGGATGAACTCTGCTACCAGATTGGCTATCAAAGAGGACACAACTAGCTTAGAGATAGCACTTTATTAAATATTGAATATAGTCCAGATAAACAATAAAAATATGTCAAAAAGTAATGCCATTTTCTTTAGGACAGGTATAATTACCAACACAGGAACATGTAGCATACATCAAAATAAAGCTGGTCCTCTGTGTATCACATCCCTACTTCTTAACATAGTCACTGTTTCTCTCAATAGCAATGTTCCACCTTCGAATGAGAGCATGTATCCCTGCCTCGTAAAATTTTGTTGACTGTTCTTTGAGCCACTTCTTCACTGCAGTTTTCACTTCCTTGTCACTGGAATAATGTTTGCCTCTCAAACCCTCTTTCATGGGGCCGTATTATTGCTATAATCTAAAGTATTGTCCTCAAACACATTTTGTAATCGTCTGTGAAGCAACAAGGAATTCAATCACTGCTCTTTGTTTTTGACGCAACTCTAAGGGGGCAGCCATTTTGAATTTTCCTTGTGAGTCTACAAACCTGAAAAGTAAGAAACAAAATATTTCAGAACGTAAATGATATAACCATTTATAACTGGGAAAAATTTCAGGTATTTTTATCGAAAACTTCACCTGAAATAAAGAAAATGGCATTACTTTTTGACTCCCCCTCGTACTTCAAAATCAATGCCTGTGCAGTTATGAATAGAGTTGGAATAGATTTATAATGAAATATACAAGTGCTGTAATTTACTAGTTTTCATTCCAGCACTTTTTATTCCAACAGACACAAACACACACATAATTTTCTCTCCAAGGGACTTTATATGGAGTTTATTTTGTTTTGTTTTTATCAAAACTCATTGAAGTTAAACTCTTATTTCAATGACTTATTACTTAAATAATATTCTTTCTAAATAATTTAAGATAAAAGGATCTCTAAACTCTGCTGAATCTAGCCAAGAATGTATCCAACCCACTGTTATATATTCACCAGTAACCTCCTCCTACTTCCCAAGCCTCTCCCCTGAGAAGAGTTTCACTCCCTCCTTCGCCTGTATATTTTATGTTAATTTTCCAACTTTCTACCAGGAGAGCAACATATAATGCAATTTCCAGTTAATGAACCTACCTGGGATAGCTAGATCGCCTTAATTCTGCCGCAAACTAGATTTTATGACTTCCCTCCCCATTTTTTTTGTCCTAGAGCTTTTAAAAGTTTCCATCATTCCTTCCCTCCTTTTTTTTAGACTTCTGAGTTGGCCTAATGAACTTATTTGCCTCATAAAGGTATTGCTCTAATGTAGCAATGTTTTTCAACCTAATGGCGTAAGGAAAACTTTTTGCTAATAATTTTAATAGCAATATAAGTGACATTAATGAAGCTATGACATTCAAAGTGCTTCTTGTTTGAATTCAGAACAAGGAGCTCTTAATTAATATTTAAGGGGTTTTAAAAATTGAAAAGCTTTCAACATTCTAATAGCAGCTGCTTTAGCTTTTTAAAAGAGCAAATCCCATGTGTTATCTAAAGCAGGTTGGGTAAATTTTCTCTGCTAAGATCCATACCTTTTCAAGGTTAATGAGATGAGTGTCACATGCCAATAGCAGAACTCTTGAAGGAAATGAAAGATTGTGTGCCTGTCTTTTGAGAGCTCTTTCTTTTGCTTTCTCGTTTCCTCCTCTTCCTTCCCCTTTGTTCTTTTGGGGTTTCTGTCTGTCTTAAGCAAAGGAGGATATCTATCTTAAATTGGAGCAAAGTATGTTTAGAACTCTGACTCATATTTTATAAAAAGGAATATACATTTTATTCAAGTGTGCACTAGAACTGAATAAGCTTGATTATTTATTAATATCATTGATGTTACATCATCAAATTCAACAGTGTAATATTGATCTTTGTTATATAACTGATCACAAATTTGATTACTTCAAATTGTGTGTTTCAGAAACAGGTTAAGATCTTGAGAAAATGGTATTTTAATGTCTCCCTATTGAATGAAAAAAAAATGGTATAACAAATGCAGGCAGAGACCTCACAAGGTTTTGTTTTAATTCAGAAACATCAAATGATGAAATCTTTGAATGGCAATGATATAAAGCATATGTTCAATGTGAAATTAATGCTTATCATATAAGATTAAGACTAAAAATAAAAGAGAAAATTACTTGAAAGATAAACAGAAACATTTATGGTCACAGATGGTTAGATGCCCCATATATAGGTTTGTATAGAAAAACACAGAAAAATAAATATGAATTAACTACTATAAAATCTCAGCAGACAGATTTCAAGCTAACATACTTACAACAGAGATACTGGGAACATGGCAAAAGTCCTGGTAATATCTTGGCTAATAATTTTAAATGAAAGAATGATAGGAAAAAGATTCCAATTATTAAAGGTGAAAGAGATAAAATGTATAAAATGTCATGGATATAAACTGTCAACTTTTAAAATTTTATTCAGAAGTGTTTAGTAAACCAGAGAATGTATCAAATGAAGATATAGAACCCTTTTTAAATAAAATTAATCTACCGCTTTTAGATAAAATACAAAAATAACTTTTATTTGCTTCACTATCTGAGGAAGAGATTAAACAAATAATTTTTAAAACAGCAAGTGGTAAAACATCAGGTTTAGATGGGCTCCTTTTAAGTTGTATAAAAAGTTTATAGATCTTTTTGTGACAAAACTGCCACCTGTAAAAAGAAATATTTGATAAGAGAATTTTATCACCAGCATTTATTGAGACGTCTATGTTACAGTTATATTAAAAGCAAGTAAAGATCACACCCAATATTATTTATTAACATTGATACAAACATTTTAATAGTATTAGCAATAGATTACAGCAAATGATATCATTTGTTATTAAGAATGATCCAGCAGGACTAATAAAAACCAGTCAAGCAGCAGATAATATCTGATTAGTTGTAAATCTAAAAGACTGGAATAAATATAAAGTTTAATTTGTAATTTTCTCAATAAATGTTGAAACGCCATTTGACAAAATACACAAACAATACATATTTGCTGTGCTTAATAAATTTGGATTTCTTTTGGACAGTACCCCTATTGAGAAAGTTGCACTGGTTGTTAATTGCTTCCAGGTGTAATTAAAAGTGGGGGTCTTTAATTTAAAGGTCTATATGGCTCAGAACCTGGATTTGTATGGAGCCACCTTTGCCCAGCAATTTCTGCTTATCCAATAAGAATCCTTCAAACTCATCTCTAAGGAGGTTTTTGTCACTGGGGACCACAAGAGTATACCTCCTCCATCACTACCCCTCTCTCTTTTTAGCATAGTTGTCTAATTGAGCTTGATTCAGCATCAGTACTGCTGGTAATCAGAAAGGCCGCTAAATTTAGCTTTTCAGAAAGACTTTATTGATTAGCCCATGGGCCATATCAAAGTGCAGAGTTCCAAACACAAATTATGACTAAAATCCAATAAAAACGATTTAAAATGAAATTGGAATAAAATACAATTTGGAATTGGAATTGGAATTAAATACAATAATTTAATATATAGTTAAATAAAATATGATAAAATTATATTTCAGTGTCACCCCTACAATCTACCCCAATCAGTCCCACATATGCCGATCGCAACAGAACCATTTTGCTCAAGTTCTCTGCTGCTATAAATGTTGTTTTCTAATTCTGGCTGCACATCAGGTAAGTTGTTTTGATATGGGGTTCCCAATGGATCATTCATTTAGTATATAGACCGAGGTACCTGTCTTTCACCCTCTTATACAGGCAACAATCAAATAGGATATGAGTCAAGTCTTCTACCTCTGCTGCTCCACAAATGCAGAGATGTCCATTATAGGGTAAAAAATGGAATCTCCCATATCTGACCATTGTGTCAAGCTGTTCGAATCTCGCTCACGTAAATATCTCTCTAAGAAGTTTTGGCAGTTGTAACTTTAAATAGCTGTCTATAGTAAGACTTTGTAGTTAGATAAGAGAGCTTCACACCCTGAAGCAGGCATTGTTTATAACTAAGAATATTATTTCTCAGCAAACACTGTTTAGAGACATTTACAATTAAGTGAACTGTAAAATTAAGTAAGAAAACACATATTTACTTGCTTATTTATAATAATTAGAAACTGGGCACCTATACTGCATAAAATGAGTATATTTAATTCTAAAACAAGCAACAATTAATTTGAAATTTGAAAATAATTATACTGCAGTTTGAATGAGAATATTTTATTTACAAAGGACTCAGACATTAAGAGATAAAACCAGATTGTTTTCCTATCATTTTAATGGGTTATAAACAGCACTAATTATTGTGGATTGCATATGTATGAAGTACAGTTATTTAAATTGAATCAACTTCTCATTAAAACTGTGGGGAATACTAAGAAACACATTAACTTTTTTTCTGATGTCCTGATAGAATTGGTAATGACCAGAATTGCTAGATTTGTACTCAATAATGGGAAAATATCCTGCAGTTTTGCTTAATAATCTCTTGACAAACAAATCTGTTAAGAATGTCAATCTGCTTTCAAATTGCAAGCTTTCCCAGTACATCCATCCCATTTTAATCACTAAAAAATTAGCATATGGTACAAGAGCCCCATATTTTAATATACCAGGTTTAATATATGTGGTAGCAGTAGAAACTACCAAGTTACTAATCAAAGCAGTAGGGTGGATCAGAATGTGAAGACACAAAGGTTCTTGGGAAAAGGCGGTTTTAGATCATTAGCCAAAATCTTTCAATAATGTTAATGTTTAAAATACTAATTCTTTTTGTAAGAATGGATTTCATAAAAATTGTAAAAATGTTTATATAGAAAACAGGGTGGCAAAAAGGAAAAGGATAAAAAATGCAACTTGAGGGATCCCCCCCCCCATTTTGTATCCAGGAAATAGAGGTAACTGAACAAGTAAAAATTGTTTTATATTAAAATTTTATCCATCTTGCATAATCAGAATTTTTGTAAGTATTCATTCCATTAACCAAAAACATTAACACATTTCTTTTACTTCTATCAGTCAGATCTTTCATAATCTGATAAAGAAAGCAATACATTTTAAGTTTTTTTTAAAGTCTGGAAACTCAAGTTATTCTAACCTACGTTTTATTTTGCTTTGATTTATAGATTGATCTTCTTGTCCCTACAAAAGTCACTGGCATCATTACTCAAGGAGCTAAAGATTTTGGTCATGTTCAGTTTGTGGGTTCCTATAAAGTCGCCTATGGCAATGATGGACAACACTGGACCATATATCAGGATGAAAAGCAAAAAAAAGATAAGGTAACAAGGTGGTTGATATTTGGAATCTACAGTAGGCATTGATGTAGCATTCTTCAACCCCAACATTCTCCAAGCTAGTAAGCTGCAGTTAATGTATGCTGTGTGGTTTCATATTGAGGTTTCATGGTTAAAGGTCAATGCAAAAATTAATATAAATATACTGACATTTACTGATACTTTAATAGTAATATGTGCAAAGTGTCAAATTTAAACAGCAAACATAACATTTAAATGAATAATAAAAACTGCTAAATGAAAAACCTTTATTAAAATTTTCTTTTTAATGTGTTAAAATAGTGGTCGGAACATAAAAATGTATACTGAAGCAAATAATGTATATAATGATTTGAAAAATATTTCTCAAACTATTCACACATCATCTGGAAGAATATGAAATAATTTTTATTTATCTTTTTTTTATTTACTTATTGAATTTATATAGCTAGCCATCTCATTTGCATGTGACTCTGGGTGGGATACCCAATGAAATCTCAAATTAAAAAATCAACATAATTCAACCATTAAGATTCATTAAAAGCAATTTAAAAAATCTATTCACCTTCTACTTTAGACCCAATTTCTTAGGTCAGAAGTCCCCAATATTTTTGAGCTAATGAATAGATCTCACAAAAGGAGTGTGACCCAAACAGCTGACAAAATTTGCCAGATGACTAACTGGAAAAATTCTTTCATTCCTCTCCCCCTCATTTTTCTAAGTTTCCCTCTGAATCTTAGATTTTTGTTTAATAGTTTAGAAGCTTTGAACACTTTGTGATCCAGTGAACATCATTTCATCATAAGTGCCAGTAACTACTTGAGTTCTTATAACTTTCTATGATTATTTTCAGTTATATACTTTGCGTCTTTTTTCATTGCTTTCCATTTTTTAAAGTATGTTTCTTCTTCAGAGATTTTTGCCACATTTTTTTTTCAAAATATTACATATTTATTTATTTATTTATTTATTTATTTATTTATTTATTTATTTATTTATTTATTTATTTATTTATTTATTTATTTATTTATTTATTTATTTATCATTCTTGTATGCCGCCGAACTCCCGAGGGACTCAGGGCGGCTTTACAGTGAACATTATTTTTTTTATTTCATCTAGTATTGGATTGTTTGTTCTTCTTGTAGTCCAAGGTATTTTCAACTGTTTTCTTTCCAGCACACTATTCACAGGCATCATTTTTTTCTTTGTTTAGCCTTTCTGATCATCCAGCTTTCATAGCTACAGTATGTCTAATAACTAAAAAAAACCCATGACATTGGCAATACCTACTTTTCTTGTCAGTCTGATATCTCTTCCTTTAATGTCCACAATCTCTTTGCCCTTCTTGTGAATGCCTGGACACATTCTAAATGAGGTAATGAACTCTGATGACCTCTTCATTCTTCTGCTGAAAAATTGCTTACATGGTTGTGAGACCCAGAGGAATTTTTGCAAATAAAAGTAATGTAAAAAGCTGGTGCTTTGCTGTTCTCTATATCAGTATATCTCAAAGAACGTAGCATTATTTTTTAAAATAGAATTCAAAGAATCTGTTGGGTTGTTTTTTTTTAAGCATTGCTACAGTCCTACTCATTTAAAACTGCTCAAGGTCAAGAAACAAGCAAGCACAGCAGGGATACCAGGAATGCTGCTGATTACAGTAAATTAGAATAACAGAATTTTGAAAGCTTGGCCAGGTTTCTCTCTGTCTCTCCTTATGCTACATAAGGAGTTTTTAACATTTTTGTACCATGGACCTTTTTGGAGTCTAGTCATATCTATGAGCACTTTTTCGGGAAAAATTATTTAAATGCATATAATAAAATACATAGATACATAGTGAATTATAAAGAAAGTCAGTTATTGTCCAATACAGTTATCACAATATTTTAAAATAACAAATATATAATATATGTAGTACTTTATTAATAACCAGACAATACAGGTAATCTTTGACTTACGACCACAATTGAGCCCAAAATTTCTGTTGTTAAGTGAGACATTTGTTAAGTGAATTTTGCCCCATTTTATGACCTTTCTTGAGACATTTGTTAAGTGAATCGCTGTAGTTGTTAAGTTAGTAACCCGGTTGTTAAGTGAATCTTGACTTTTCTTGTCAGAAGTTTGCAAAGGGTGATCACATGACCCTGGGACACTGCAATCTCATAAATATGAGTCAGCTGACAAGTGTCTGAATTTTGATCACTAAACTTTGAACAGTCATTAAATGAACAGTTGTAAGCCAACAGTTTTATTTTATGTATTTTAGGATGCAATAATTTTGGATACAATTCTATAATAATTTTAGATATTTGTTAAGTTAAAAACAACATTGGAGTCTAGAGGCCGTAAATTAGCTTGTCCACCTATGTAATTGAATAAAAAAGCTAAATTTCATTTAGAGGTTAGTGAAAATAAAGTTGTGCTTTTTTTGCCCCATCCAAGTTCACAGATCCTTGTGAGCACCCAAAGCTCAATGTGAGCACCCAAAGCTTCAGCCTTTAGCTGAAGGAGCCATTCATTCTTCAAAGAGAGGAAGTGCAATATAGGGGATAGATAGATAGATGGGGAGAGAGAGAGAGAGAGAGAGAGAGAGAGAGAGAGAGAGAGAGAGAGAGAGAGAGAGGGGCGGGTTGCTCTCGAAGTTGCTACCGGTGCGCTGTGCGCGCATCTCCACGTTTTATGTGCGCATGAGCATGCTACGCGCGTACCTTTCGTGCGATTTTGCTTCTGTGCATTCACAAAAGCAAAATCTCACAAGGGGACACGAGCGCACGCCTCCCCTTGCGAGATTTTCCTTCCGCGCATGCTCAGGAAGCAAAAGAAGCCAAAAAATTCTGAAAAAAGATGCCGACGTGCGACGGACCGGTGAAGACGACGGACCGGTGTCATGCGCAAATTACATCATCGGCCGGCCGCAACCGGTGCGGTAGAGTGGACCACACCGGTAGGAACCCACCACTGTATACACATAGATATAGATAGATATATAGCTATATTCTTTTTTTCTCCTCCATTTACTATTGCTCACAATAGTTCCCTTACAGAAATTTATATACTGTGTGTGTGTGTGTGTGTGTGTGTGTGTGTGTGTGTGTGTGTGTGTGTGTGTGTGTGTGTGTGTGTGTGTGTGTATATATATATATATATATATATATATATATATATATATATATATATATATATATATATATATATATATATATATATATATATATATATATATATATATAAATTCTCTAGTGAAACTGTAAAGGGAACTATTTTGAGTAATACTAAAGAGGGGAGAAAAAATCATCCAACTGGTTCTTTTCATTTCTGAAGTCTCCAAAAAATCAGATTTCTGAATCATTTGTGATTGGAATGATTTCTTGTATAAATCAGGTCTGATATGAACTGGAATGATAGCTTAGATTAACAATTTTGTCTGGGAAAAAGGTAGTACACAGAATGTATTAAACTAAAGCATATTTATCCAAATTAAATAACAATAACAAATACTAAATCCATAATCAGCATCATCATAGCATCATAGAATCCTAACCGTTGTCAGAATCAACATCCTTAGCTATTCATCCAAAGCCATGGAAGAGATACTTGTCCAAAAACAAAATGAATGTGTATTTTTAGCATTAATGAAAACCATCAAAGAACTGATACTGTTTGGACTCAACTCCAGTTGCACACTTTCCAATGGAAGCAATGTAAAAATAAGACTACGTACTCCTGCTGTTTCAAACTGCTAGGTATTCATGTTTAAATTGTTACTCGGCTCCCCTGGGAATACAGACCAGTGAAGCTGCTAAAAAGGGCGTTGTTACTTACCTGAACGCCCATTCTCGTAGGGTGGCGCTAGCCTCCAAGATTGGGATGACCTCATCCATCAGCCAATCAGGACTGAGTCTGACCTCATATAAAAGCTGTCAATGTGCCGTGATCCCCCTCTTGAGACGAAGGAGTAGGTCAGACCCATAGTTTATTCCCCACGCACACCTTCAGTATGTACAACACCCAAAAGGGAGGGACTTGGAGGCTAGCGCCACCCTACGAGAATGGGCATTCAGGTAAGTAACAACGCCCTTTCTCCATAGTGGGTGGCGCTAGCCTCCAAGATTGGGACATACCAAAGCCGTATCGTCCCTTAGGGAGGGTTGTCACCAGAAACGTAGACCCCGTCAGGAGCCACCATGGTCTGTAAGACCCTACGCCCAAAATCCGCCTCAGCCGAAGCAAAGGAATCTACTTTATAATGTCTAATAAATGGCAACGGAGAAGACCACGTTGCCGCACGGCATAGTTCCTCCAAGGAGGCATTAGTAGTCCAAGCTGCCGTGGTGGCGGCACTGCGCGTTGAGTGCGCCGTCAGACGAGGCGGACGAGGCAGGTTCTGCTGTCGGTAAACGTCCGCGATCACCGCGCGTATCCAGCGACCGACCATCGCCGCCGATGCCTTGCGGCCCATGGACGAGGCGTGGAACCCCACGAACAAGGACTCCGAGAGGCGGAAAGGAGCCGTGCGAACACTGTAGATTTTGATCGCCCGCCGGACATCGACAGTGTGCCATATGCGCTCGGTCGGCGTCGTAGGCGGGGAGCAGAAGGAGGGAAGAACCACCTCTTGCGCCCTATGGAAGTACGTATTGACCTTGGGCAGGAACGTGGGGTCAAGACGGAGCACCACCCGGTCCGGATGAAATATACAAAGATCGTTCCGGACGGATAGAGCTGCTAGTTCGGATATCCTCCGGGCCGAAGTGATCGCTACCAAAAAGGCCACCTTATGTGTGAGGTGCTACAGCGAAACTGTCCGGAGGGGTTCGTAGGGGGCCTCAGTCAGTGCCAGGAGAACCTTCCGCAGGTCCCAGGTGGGGTACCTATGTACCACAGGAGGCGAGATATTGACCGCCGCCTTCAAGAAGCGGATGACTAAGGGATGCGTTGACAAAGGCGCAGAAGAGCGGCAGGAAAGGACCGTTGAGAGCACTGCCACCTGCCGTTGCAGGTGCGAGAGACCCTTGTTGAGGCCCGCTTGCAGAAATTGGAGGACCTGTATGACCGAAAGGTCGACCGGGTTTAGGCCGGCGCCGACACACCATGCGTGAAACATCCTCCAGGTGGAGTTGTAGATACGAATAGTGGAGGCCCAGCGAGAAGAGAGGAGAGTACAGATGATGCTCTCGGGGACGCCGCGGAGAGTCAGGGTGCGCCGCTCAAGCGCCAGGCGGTCAGTTGGAGCCACTGCGGATCCGGGTGCTGCACTGACCCCTGGGAGAGCGATGATGCGGTCGTCGGGATCCTCCATGACGGGCCGGTCGAGAGTGATTTGAGATCCGCAAACCAGGCCCGGCGCGGCCAATGGGGGGCCAATAGGATCAGCTCCGCCTGCTCGTCTAGCATCTTCCTGATAACTCGGGGAATGAGTGGAAGCGGCGGGAAAGCGTATAGGAGGCCCCTCGGCCACGGGCAACGGAGGGCGTCCGTGTCCATCGCGCCGGGCGTACGGTACCACGTGCAGAAGCGCGGGAGCTTGGCATTCAGCGGGGTTGCAAAGAGGTCTGCCACCGGAGTGCCAAACCTGGATGTCAGTTCCCGAAAGATGTCCGGGTGCAGAGCCCACTCTGCCGTGTCGACATCGTGGCGGCTGAGCCAGTCCGCCGTGCAGTTCGACACCCCCGAAATGTGTTCGGCCTTGAGCGAGAGGAGGTGTCGTTCCGCCCATAGGCCCAAGTCCTTGGCCTCGTTCAGGAGACGGCGTGAGACCGTCCCCCCCTGCCTGTTGACGTGGGCTTTGGTGGTTACGTTGTCTGTCAACAGGAGGATGTGCTGTCCGGCAAGGAGGTGCTGGAACTGCCGGAGGGCCAGGGACGCTGCCTGTAATTCCAGGAAGTTGATGCTGGACGCTGATTCCGCCGCGGTCCATGTGCCCTGGGCCACGTGTGACGAAGTATGGGCACCCCACCCGGAGAGGCTGGCATCCGTCGTCACCATCACCCGGTGGGGCTCGAGGAAGCTGGAACCCTTGCTGATCGCCGGGGACCGCCACCAATGTAGAGACCGCCGTACCACCGCCGGGAGTCGGACCTTGGCCGATGAATTGGATTTGTTCGCCCACTGAAACGGCAAAAGAAACCATTGGAGGTCTCTGGAGTGCAATTGTGCCCAAGGTGTAATGTGTATCGTGGATATCATCTTTCCCAACAGGGAGGACAGGAGGTTCAGAGGTATCCGCCCCTGTCCAAGAACCTGTTGGGTCAGAGAAGAAAGACCGTGTTGTCTGTCCAGCAAGAGATACACCCTGCACTCCAGAGAATCCACAATGGCCCCCAAGTGAGTGATGCGAGTCGATGGGGCCAAGTGACTCTTCTCCAGGTTGAGGGAGAAGCCATGGAATTGGAGAACCTCCATGGTGGTCTGCAGATCCAGCGTAGCCTGAGGCAAGGAGGACGACTGAATCAGGATGTCGTCCAGGTAACACTGGATCCTTACCGGGACGGCCCGTAAGTGAGCGGCCAGGGCGTCCAAGATCTTGGTAAAGACCCTGGGTGCCGAAGAAAGGCCAAACGGGAGGGCCGAGTACTGGTAGTGCTCACCGAGGTAAGAGAACCGGAGGTACTTTTGGTGGGAAGGCCGAATAGGGATGTGCAGGTATGCCTCTGTGAGGTCGATGGAGCACATAAAGTCACCCTTACGGATGCCGTCCAATATGGACTGTAAAGTATGCATCTTAAATTTCTTGTACACCAAGAACTTATTAAGACGCTTGAGGTCCAAGACCGCTCTCCACCCACCCGACGATTTCTCCACGAGGAACAAATTGGAATAGAATCCTTGCCCCCGCTGGTCCTCCGGGACCCGCTGGATGGCCTCAATCTCCAGCAAATGCTGGATGGCTTCACGCATCTGGCCCTGCCGCAGCGGGTTGGAGGACTGGGAGCACCTCATGAAAGAATCTGGTGGGGTGGAGAGGAAGTCAAGGGCGAGACCAAGTGTTAGGGTCTCGCGGACCCAAGCGTCCGTTGTAATCTCCTCCCACCGCCCGGCAAAAAGGCGCAGGCGGCCCCCAATGGGAGAAGTTGGGTCCCCTACTTGTAGCGGCGGAAGGGGCGACCACCTGCCTTCCGAAAAGGGCGCTTCGAGGGTTGAGTGGAACTATTTCTGTCCTGCCCCTGATGTTGTCGGGGCTGGGCCCTTGACCGGTTTTGATTGTATGTGGGCGCTCTGTATTGGCGCCTAGGGAACGCTGGGGCGGGGGCCTGAGGCTTGGCCTGTGCCTTCCTGGTGGAGTTAGGCAAGACCTTGCGCTTGTCCTTGGTCTCGACCAGGTAAGGGTCGAGGGCCTCACCGAAGAGCGATTGGTTCTTTTTTTTTTTTTCAAAAAGTTTTATTAGTACAAAGTACAAGCATTTTTATCAATTTTCTCCCCCCCATCCCCCCTGCCCACAACCCACTCCCTTCCCTCCCCCCCCGGACTTCCCAGAAAAAGTACAGGGCATAGTATTCAATAACATAAATTTAAATTAGATTAAAATAACTTCTTAGATCCCTCATTTTTTTGGCATCTTTAACTCCAGATTAAAACTATTCAAAATATTAAAAATTGAAGCGAAAATAAACAAGTAAAGAACAAAAATAAGCAAAATAAAAAAGAAACGTAGATGAACCTCATGCACTAAACTTAGTCATAATCTCAAACATTATTGATAGCATAATTTTACAATATACCAAAGTATTAACTTCCCAATATAATATATATATATATTAATAATGATTAGCTAACCCCTTATATTTCAACACCTTTAAACTTAAAATCCACCCACTTATTAATAACATAATATTATATGTATAACATTTCCTCTAAACCTCAAACCGTAAAATATACCTTAATAACAATATTCCTATACCTTAAAGTATCACCTCAGAATATATATTATCTACTATACTAAAAATAGTAACCAAAATATATAATAATAATAATAAAAAGAATAAAAACCAACTCTTTATACCTCTAAATTTTTAACCTTAATCCCTATATCCTCAAAATAATGATACCAAAATATTACACTATATCCAATTTATAACTTCAAAATATTTGATATGAAAATACCATCAATAAACAATATTAATATTTCAGATCCCCGAATTAATGATAACGAAATAATACACTATATCAAATTTATAACTCCAAAATATATAATATATATCTAAAAAACAATCTAGAGATAAAATATAATACCATTAATAGACAATATTAATACAACATATGAAAAGAAAAAAAGAAAAAAAATGATTACAGTCTTGTTCACCTTTCCAACCATCCTGTAAGTTTCAACACCATCTGTCCTTTGGCCATTTCCAATCTGTTGCTTCAGCTGTCATCTGATCCCACTCCTCCGTCTCCTTATCCCCATCATAAACATCTGTTTGATTCTGCCACTCTTTTGGAATCTTCGAAATTATTTCCTCTTGATCACGTATATCCGGATTTCCCTTCTCCTCCTCCCTTATTTCCATGCCTTTTTCCACTGGAATTTTAGAAATATCAGTCTTTAAAACATTGATGTAGAATTCTGTAGCTTTCTTTATTGTATTTAGTCCATATCTTTTTCCCAAGAATTTTACGGTTACTCCTGTTGGTACATTCCATTTATATTGTAAATTTTGTATTTTTAATTCCTGAACCAGAAAAGAATATTCTCTTCTATCTTTAAGCATCTTGGCAGGGATTTCTTTCCATATCTTTATTTCTTGACCATTTACCAGAAGATTTTTATTATAAGTCGCCTGTATGATTCTGTTTCGCAAAGCTCTGGTAGTGAAGTATATTACAATATCCCTTGGCAGGTGGTTTTGTTTTGCATACCAAGAATTAATTCTGTATATTTTATCGATTTTTGTAACCAATTCATCTTTAGACAATCCAGACACCTGCTCCAGTGCCTCTGTCATTCTTTCTTTCAGATTTTCAAATTTTTTCTCTTTCAAGCCCCTGACTCTTATAGCAAATTTCATCTCTTGAAATTGGACATCATTGCTTCTTTTTCCAATTTTAATATATCATTTTGAACCTTGGTTATGTATTCCTCTGAAATTGTTAAATTTTTCTTATTTTTTTCCAAGTCCTTCTCCAAAATTTCCATATTTACTGCTAATCCTTTGCAAACTTTCACCACATCCGCTCTCAATTGTAAATTCATCTTCTCCATAGCAGCCTGCATCTTTTTTTCTATTTCCGCAAGTTTTGAGTTAAATTCCAAAATTAATTCATTTTTCAATACTTTCAATGTATTAAAAATAGTCTCAGGTGTTAAAGACTTTGATGATGTTAAATCAGACATAGATTGCTTCTTTACAATATGATCAAGAGAGTACTCAATTCCTTTTTTCACTACAGTCTTTTCCAATTTAGAAGCCATTTCAATGTTTTCAAAAAGAAAAGAGGAAAGAGAAATCCAGATCTTTACTTTAAAAAATAATTCCTTTCCAGATCCAAAACTATTTTATCTTTCATAAAACTATAGATTAATCCAGAAAAAAAGAAAAAAGGAAGAAAAAATTCATTCTTAAGATCAAAAGTTTCCACAGGAAAGAGCTGATAGCAAAGTAAAAATAACTTTCTCTTCTGCCCAGCATTTCAAATCGCCATCTTGTTGCCACTCCTTATTAAGTTACTTTGTTTCTTCATGAAAACCCAAGAATGGAGTTAAAGAATAAGCAAATACCTCCAGGACTCCTGTCTTTCTCTGGCTGCTCTCTGTGTTTTCAAAATAGTTATATCTCTTTAAATCAGCAGCGGTGGCCACGGCATCTTGCTCCGCTTCCTAGCGGAGGCTTCCAGCTTCCCGGAGCTGCAGACAGGCTACGTGGGGAGCCCTCACCCTATGCGCCCTAAGTTGACTTTTAGGGCACTAGGGGGGCTCTACCCCACCTGTCACGCTCTCATCTCTCCCCTTCGCCCGGGGAGAGATTTTCAAGCCGCCAGACAGCTGATCTGGCGGCTTTTACGGAAAGTTGAAAGGACGCCCTGCGAAGAGCGCCAGCGACGCCGACGAGACCGGAACCGGAAGCCAGAGCGATTGGTTCTTCACAGGTGTGCCAGCGAGACACATTTGTGCCGACAGTCAGCGGGCCAGCTCCTCAACCAATGCATCCGGCGTGCCACCATGGATGCCCCCATGGCCCTGGCCGCGAACCGTGTGGCCTGTAGCATGGCGTCCGAGGTGAACTGCGAGGCCGCTATTAGTTTGTTAATGTCCTGCCTTGCTCGGACGTCAGATGGGGGCAGGTGCTCCTGCAAAGCCTTTAGCCAGCGGATGGACGTCCGGCAAAAAAAGGATGTGGTTGCAGAAGCCTTGACTGCCCATGCGGCAGACTGGTGAGTCTTCTGAAGCGCCTGCTCGGTGCGTCTGTCCTCCGGCCGGAGGAGCTCCTCCGAGTCGCCCGGCATTTGCGCAGCTGAGTACAATGCCTTAATTGCGGGGTCCACCGGAGGCACTGGAAGATGTTGTGCCAGTGCGGTGGAGACATTGAAAAACCTCTTGTCCGTTGCGGAAGGTGCGACGCCGGCGGACGGGGAGGCCCACTGTTTGAGGACCGAGTCCACAAACAGCTTAGGTGCTGGCACCACCTCCACCTCCACCTGCGAGGTGGTCTCCTCAAAGAGGGGGTCCTCTGGTTCGTCCCCAGCCGGTGCCTGTTCCTTCGAGGAGAATTTGGCCGTAGCCCGCGCCTTATGGAGGAGGGACTTGAATAATGAGGGGTTAAATAGCCCGGAGACAACAGGGGCCTCTGGAGCGAGGTCCTCGTCTGCCGAAAGTTCCAAGTCCTGTGTATCTTCCCCCTGGCCGTGCAGGGACAAGGGAGACCCCGGGTCCTTGTCGGTCGTTAGTGCGGGCTGGTCGACGGGTGGGGTGGTTTGTGGGCGGAGGCTGGGCAGTTGGGCGGACGCTGGAGCAGCTGGTGTTGCAGCGGCGACATGCCTCATGCCGGCTTCGATACCCTGAGCAATTGCAGCCTGGATCAAGGCTTGCACCTCTGGGGTGTAGAATTGGGAATGAGCAGCAGAGGGCAATGGAGGCTGTGTCGTGATGCCACTGGGTCTGGGGTCCTCCCAGATGTCCCCTTCCTCTAGGCACAGGTCTGGGTTGTCCAGGGAAAGGGTGCCAGAGGAGCGCCTGTCCCTCTGGGAGGATGTACCAGAGGGCTCATGTTGCGCAGGCGAGCTGGAGGCTGCAGGAGGCAGTGTGGAGCGATCCGGGGTCCTGGACCTGTTCTTGTCAGCCTGAGCTCCCTTGGTGGAGGCTTTGGCCTTGTCAGATGAAGACTTGGCCTTGTCAGTGGGAGTCTTGGCCCTGTCTGAGGAGGCTCTGGCCTTGTCGGAGGAGGCCCTGAGGGGGGAGCGGTCCCGATGGCTAGATCGAGGGGGGGTGACTTGCTGGACCCACCCTCTTGGTCCCTGGCCTGCCTGGGCTTATTCCTGCCCGAGGTGGCCTTATCAGCCATGTCCGCTGTTCTCACACAAGCACAGAACCACTTGAAGAGCAGGCCTCGAAGTCTGGCTGCAAGGTGCGCTTTTACGGCACCAAGAGCAACGGTAGCAGCTGCTGGTGAGGGCTTCTCCCGAAGGCAGATGGTCTCAGCTTGCAAGGGAATCTGCATTCCCCAAAGGCCCCTCAAGCTAGCTGGAGATGTCCCGATGAGACGTGCGGCAGCGGCGGTGCTCCGGGCCTCCCGAAAGCCGCGGAGCAGCTGAGGGAGAAAGATGCGTCACCGGGGAATCCCCGGTGACGTGGGCGTCAAACTGCGGCTGCGCGGGAGCCCGTCGGCCGCGTCCCCGCTGGAGGTCGGTAGGCGGCCGAATGACGCTGCGAGGAAGTCTGCAGCTGCGCGAACTGAGCAGGAAGCAGCTGAGGGGCGGGGGGAAAACGCTCCGCCGCGCGCCAAAAGTAGCAATGAAGGGGGCGGTCTCGCAGCCGATATGCTGCCGAGGAGGCCGCCCAACACTGCTGAGGCCTAATTGAGGCCTGGAAGCCGACCCAGGGGCAATCAAAGGCCAAAATAATGTTGGGTCTCGGCAGTCCTTAATGGGGGGGGCGGTCGCGCAGGCCGGTTTGCCTGCCGAATGGACCGCCGATGCTCTCCCTCACAGCGGTGGGCTCCCAGGGGGCAGATGAGATGCAGGGGCCCCAGAGGAAGGGAGCGATGAAGAAGAGAGGCCAGGCCGCTCAAGCGCTAGGCTTCTGCGGTTTGATGTCACCGAAGGAAGGCCTCTCTTCAGCGGAAGTGGTCAAAAACCACCCTGGCTGCAGGTCACGCAAGCGCTAGGCTTCTGTGACAGTTGATTTATCAGCAGTGCCAGGCCGCAATGTGAGAGTGACAGCCGGCCACCTAAGGTGGACAATAGGCCGTGGTCTAGGCCGAAGCCTGACCCAAGGTTTCCAACACCCCCGATGGAAAGGGAAGGTGGGGAAGACACTCACATGCAATAAAAAATTGTTGATAGTTGATCTGATGATCGATCAAAGGAAGGTGATGATAGAATTCGAAGTGGGAAGAAACAATCCTAGGCCTAGGACTGAGTCGAAAGAGGGGGATCATGGCACATTGACAGCTTTTATATGAGGTCAGACTCAGTCCTGATTGGCTGATGGATGAGGTCATCCCAATCTTGGAGGCTAGCGCCACCCACTATGGAGAAGATACCATTACAATGTTGTTGTTCTTGTTCTAAATGAGGTTTGAATAGCGAATACTGAACATGAAGGCTGTTTTTATACCTACACTGAGTGGAAATTGCTGAACTCGTTGAAACTATGTTGGGAAAAAATATATTTTAGAAGAAAAAAACTGAGTTAAATAGTGATCTTGCTTTTCTCAACTAGAGGTCAGTAGATCACTGCAGTTTCAGGGCCTGTATCATACAGAGTAAACACATCTTTTTAAAAATCTATTGCAATCTGTGGTTTGAGAAGAAAGAAAACATATTACATCACATGAAATAAAACTCTTTAGTATTGCAAATCTTTTTTCAGTGTTCTTGGGATGTAGCAAACAGAATGAACATGCTGGAGGAGAACATATATATAAAACTACTTATACACTTCTTTACACATGAGATGGTTCTCTTTACACGTGAGAAAGTTCGCTATCCACAAGATTTATTTTGTAGCCCAGTTTGGCAGTTCTAAAATAACCTGATTTGACTTGAGCCCTTTCAGATGCCACGTATCAGATTTAGAATCAAATTGAAACCAGAATTTGGAAATGTAAAGAGAACATAAGAAAATCAGAAATGCCCGCAATTTTATTAAATGTTAATATAACTGCACGCCTTTGGAAAGCACAGAGACATTGCCCTGGCAGAGTATCATGCAGAATTTTAGACAAATCTACAGCAATTTTAGTGCCAAATATTTGGAATGTTTTTAAAGTGCAGGATAATACATCTTCTGTACATTTTGGGTTTTAAATAAGTGTTATATTATTTAACTCTCCACTCCCACCCTGACCTATAGCTATGGGAAATACAGTAAATGTTTGGACAAGATGCACATCTGGAACATGACATCATACTACATCCTATAAATTACTTGTATTAAAGACTACCAGAAAGTCCCATATAACATGTTATGAGATTTTTTAAAGGAAAAGTGACAGAGATATCAAGAGACTGGAAGAAACAAAGTTATACAAGAACAGATTGAAGGGTATTATGGTCCTAAGAAAAGAAAACTAAAGTGATACATTAAAAAAAACACTTTAAATACTCAGAAAAAAGACCAAAACCTTTTTCATCCAAGTCTGCAGGACATAAATAATGGATATGAGTCTCACTAAAGCAGATTTGGCAACAGTAAAACCAATTAAGAAGATATGTCATGAGTCCCCTTCATTGGATGTGTTCAGTGAAGATTGGACAGCCATCTATCTGGGGTGCTCTAGTTTGAATTCTTTCATCAAGTATAAACTTGGACATGATGGCCCAAACAGTCTCATCCAATTCTAATAATTGGATGAGACTTACAGTCTTACAGCAGGAGTATACAGTATGTATTTTATTTATTTATTTATTTATTTAGAACATTTATATTGCCACCTACTCACATATGGCGACTCAAGGCGGCTTACAAGGATATAAAAACAGCATATAAAAGAAATAAAAATAATAAAAATTAAAATAATAAAATAATAATCCCCACCCCAATAGTATAATAATATTGGGGGGGGGGGGAATCAATAAAGCAGCTTAGTAAAGCTAGTGCATCATTGTTCCTTAACTCCACTCTACTACTAGTCGATTAAGGATGGGTAAATCAAGGGTTCATTCTTATTTCATCCATTTTGCTACACTAAATTTCTTCTGTAGTATTTTCAGATTTTTCAAATATATTGCCCATAGGGGGGGGGGGGGGACTTTGCTCTGTTGGATATCATTGTAACTACTGCAAAGAAGACAGTTTAATTGCATCCCACAGCTATTATTGAAAGATAAAGGGTGCATTTCAAACAACCTTATGCTAGGCAATTAAACAGACTGAGTTTCCTACAAATTTCCTCATAATTGGAATGGAACCTGACTATTAAAGAAAATGTTATTTTTATTAAATTGTTTAAATACTTTTAAAATTCAACTTAAACCTTATCTTTTATTTTTAAATGATAAAGCCAAAAAAAAAGCCCAAATATATAGTTGCATTCTGTAACATTCTTGCATTCCTGTAACATTACACTAGTTTATGTTAAATGGGTTTTAATAGTCTGTGTTAATACTTATTCTCAGCTGATGGTATCGTGGCCTTGCAATGAAAAAAGCAAATTATTTATTTATTTATTTATTTTATTTGTCGAACATGTACTAGATAACAGGTATAAGTATAAACATGGACATGAACAAGGAATGTGTACAAGTAAATGGGGACATAGGACAGGGACGATAAGCACGATGGTGCACTTATGCACGCCCCCTTTTACGGACCTCTTAGGAATGGGGTGAGGTCCACGGTACACAGTTTAAGGTTGAAGCTATGGGGGGTTAGAGGATGTAACAACGGAGTCAGGTAGAGCATTCCAGGCATTAACCACTTCGTAGCTGAAGTCGTATTTTCTGCAATCGAGTTTGGAGTGGTTTACCTTGAGTTTGTATCTTTTGTATCTATTGTTTGCCCATGTATTATTAAGGTTGAAGCTGAAGAAGTCATTGACAGGTAGGACGTTATAGCGGACAATTTTCTGTACTACACTTAGGTCAGACTGTAGTCGGCGTAGTTCTAGGTCAGTGATGGCGAACCTATGGCACAGGTGCCACAGGTGGCACGCGGAGCCATATCTGCTGGCACGTGAGCCGTTGCCCTAGCTCAGCTCCAGCGCGCATGTGCGTGTCCGCCAGCTGATTTTTGGCTTGCGCAGAGGCTCTGGGAGGGCGATTTCGGCCTCCGGGGTGGCGGGGGGAGCGTTTTTGCACTCCCCAAGCTCCAAGAAAGCCTCTGGAGCCTGGGGAGGGTGAAAAATGGGCCTACCAGGCCCACTGGAAGTCGGGAAATGGGGGAGTGGGGGGGGTCGTGCACGCATGGACAGGGGGGTGGGGCAAGTGGGGGACTTTGAATTATGGGTGTGGGCACGCACGTGCATGCGATAGGGCACGTGCACACTATTTCGGCACCCGAGGGGGAAAAGGTTCGCCATCACTGTTCTAGGTTGTCCAAGCACAAAATTTCAAGCCTGGTGGCATAAGGTATTCTGTTGTGAGCAGAGGAGAGAAGTACTCTTCTCGTGAAATACCTCTGGATTCATCAATTGTGTTAATGTCCGATATACAGTGTGGATTCCAGGCAGACGAGCTGTATTCGAGAATTGGTCTGGCAAAGGTTTTATATGCCCTAGTTTGCAGTACAATGTTACCGAAGAAGAATGCAGCCCCATGCACAAGGAAAGAAAATAAGTGAAACTTCAAAATAGTTTTGGAAAAAAGATATCAGGTTGTAACTTGTTTTCTTTTGATACTATTATATAGATGTCACCAAGATAACAGAAAATAGTCTTGAGTTTCTGAGAAAGGCTGTTATCAAAACACCTTGAGCATCTCATTGTTTTACAAGGGCACCTTGTTATTTGATAAATTAGGATGGATGGCTATGTCACTTTTGCTTTTGTTCTGATTCTCATTTTCTTGATGGATAAGTTCATTTCAGCCTATTTCCACATCTGTCCCCCATCCCCAATGACATAAATAGTACATACATGAAATACATGTCTCTAAATAGGCATATTTTGGTATATATTAATATGTACGTTTGTACATTCTTCCCAAATATATCAATTTTTGTGTTCATACTTTTAATACATAATTTTTGCACACTAGAATAGAATAGAATAGAATTCTTTATTGGCCAAGTGTGATTGGACACACAAGGAATTTGTCTTTGGTGCATATGCTCTCAGTGTACATAAAAAAAAGATACATTTGTCAAGAATCATGAGGTACAACACTTAATGATTGTCATAAGGTACAAATAAGCAATCAGGAAACAATCAATATTAATATAAATCGTAAGGATACAAGCATCAAGTTACAGTCATACAGTCATAAGTGGGAAGAGATGGGTGATAGGAACGATGAAAAGACTAATAGTAATAGTAATGTAGCCTTAGTGAATAGTTTGACAGTGGTGAGGGAATTATTTGTTTAGCAGAGTGATGGGGTTCGGGAAAAAACTGTTCTTGTGTCTAGTTGTTCTGGTGTGCAGTGATCTATGGGGGTAGGAGTTGAAACAATTTATGTCCAGGATGCGAAGGGTCAGTAAATATTTTCATGGCCCTCTTTTTGACTCATGCAATATACAGGTCCTCAATGGAAGGCAGATTGGCAATAATTGTTTTCTTCTGCAGTTCTGATTATCCTCTGAAGTCTGTGTCTGTCTTGTTGGGTTGCAGAACCAAACTGCACAGTAAAATTCTAAAAATTGCAAATTTCCAGGCAAGGGTTCTGGTTTACATAAAATTTGAAATGATACGTCTTCATAAAAAATTCAGACCAAATCTTTATTTTTTTGTTTGTTTTTCACATTTCTGACTGTCTTCCTCAAAGAGGGACTTTTCCTCACTAATTTTGAGAGCCAGTTTGGTTTACTGGTTCAGGCATCAAGCTAGAAACTAGGAGATTGTAAATTCTCAAGCTGGTTGGCTGATTTTAAATCAGTTACTCTCGTTTAGCCCAGCCCATCTCACAGGATTGTGTTGTGGAGAAAATGGGAGGAGGGAGTAGTATTAGGTATATAGCTGCCTTGAGTTGTTTATTAAAATAATAAAGATGAGAAATAAATAAATAAATAAATAAATAAATAAATAAATAAATTTTGGTTCGGTAATTTCCAGTATAATTGTAATGCTTTGATTTATTTTGTTGTTCTACTACATTGTCCTCAGCTAGCATGAACTATTCACTTTATATTATTCACCTTGAGTTTTTATTAAATCATCAAGGAAAGATTGCTATGACAGATGCTAAGCTAACCTGTAATATTTAGCTATTTAAAAAATCAAGTCTTCAGTTAACTCTACCATATATAATTTAAAAATATTACTTTCCAGGCTGAATTAGAATAATAGCTTGCTATAAATGTTTTATTTTTTATTTATTTTTATTTATTTATTTTGTCAAGCATGTATATGGATATAAACAAAGTATAAACATTAATATGAATATATAAAAGCATGGTTTTGCATACATGGTATTTTACTAAATACATGGGGACTTTAGGACAAGGATGGTAGGCACGCTAGTGCGCTTATGCACGCCCCTTACAGACCTCTTAGGAATGGGGTGAGGTCAATGGTAGACAGTTTAAGGTTAAAGTTTTGGGGGTTTGGGGAAGAAACTACAGAGTCAGGTAATGTATTCCAGGCATTGACTACTCTGTTGCTGAAGTCAATCAAGTTTGGAGCGGTTTACATTAAGTTTGTATCTTTTGCGAGATCATGCATTGTTGCGGTTGAAGCTGAAGTAGTTGTTGACAGGTAGGACATTGTAGCATATAATTTTGTGTGCTACACTTAGGTCAGATCGAGGGTGGCATAGTTCTAAATTTTCTAGGCCCAAAATTTCAAGTATGGTAACATAAGGTATTCTATTGTGAACTGAGGAGTGTAGGGCTCATCTCATGAAATATCTCTGGACATTCTCAATTGTATTAATGTCCGATATGTAGTGCGGGTTCCAGATGGATGAGCTGTATTCGAGAATTGGTCTAGCAAATGTTTTGTATGCTCTGGTTAAAAGTACAATATTACCAGAGAAGAAGCTATGCAGGATTAGGTTGACCACTCTTAATGCTTTCTTAGCAATACTTTTGCAGTGAGCTCCGGCACTTAGATCATTGGAGATGTGTACTCCAGGGTCCTTTACTGAGTGAGGATCGTCAACAAGGTCGTGATCATCTAGTTTGTATTTTGTGTTGTGATTATTTTTGCCAATGTTAGGCTGATCTTTTGTTGATTGAGATTTGAAGTTGCCACTTGTTTGACCATTCTGATACATAGTCAAGGTCTTTTTGAAGGGTAGTAGTGTTGTCGGTGGTGTTGAATAGTTTTACATCATCTGCGAAGAGGATGCAGTTGCTTTTTATATATTATCACAAAGGTCATTTATGTAAAGACTAAAGAAAGTTAGTCCTAAAACACTGCCTTGGGGAACAACGCTGTTAACAGGTACAGAGTTTGATAAAGCGTTACCTATTTTGGCCACTTGTTGCCTGTTTGACAGGAACGCAGTAATCCATTTGTTCCTAAAAATTATTTCATGTCCTTGTCCAATTAATTGTTGTGTGTGTGTGTGTGTGTGTGTGTGTGTGTGTGTGTGTGTGTGTGTGTGAGAGAGAGAGAGAGAGAGAGAGAGAGAGAGAGAGAGAGAGAGAGAGAGAGAGAAACAAGGTCACCAGAGATTTTAGGCTAGAATTTTGATATGTTGAGGCAGGACAAGGAGACAGAAAAAATTGACAGATCACAAGAAATGAGTGACAATTTCTAATTGAATTATTTAATTTGCTAGTTTGACTCACTGGGAATAACTTGTGCTATTTTTCCAAGGACATTCTCTATTCTTGTCTCTCTTCTTTACCATTTTTTTTGTTTTATTCTTTTTTATTTCCTGCAGCTTTGCCAGCATAAATTTTCTAATCCTTAAATCACCTGCATCCTATAATTTATCATTTTATTCATGGTGAAATAGATGCATAATGGGGTAAATCAAAAAAGACTTAAGGCAGCATGCAAAATTTAAAGTAACAATTCACAACCAAATCCCAAAAATATCAATGCATTGGGAAAATACACAAACAAGAACATTCTATCACCTATCATCAATCAAGCAGAATTGCCAATCTGTTTCCTGCCTGTGTGAAAAGCCAAATTTAAAGCTTTCCTGAAGGATGGTACAATTGGTGCCAAATAGATCTTAAAGGAAGAATTAAACAATGACACATAATGCACATGTCTAAAATATGTGATATCTGCGTGCTAAACATCATTTCAAGAAAGCAGCCAGTCAGTATTTGGCTAAGGAATAATTGGTTCTTTCTACAATCCATAATACCCGTATTAGCCATATCCAAATCCATAATGAGAAGGCATCTTCTTTCTCTTAGTCTTTCTCAACATCTCAAAAGTCTCAAAACTGTACATTGCCTCCTGAAAGACCTTTAGCTATTAAAAATCTTTGTTGTCACCGAAATTTTCTTGTTCTTCAAGTTGAGTTTATCATCTTCTCCTAGCATTAATCTCTTCACTATTCCAACACATTGTCCATCTTTGTCTCTTTTTCAGCCCGAGAAGACAAACTCTACTACTTTCACTTCTGCACTCTCATCTATAGCTTTAGTAATCTTGCATCATGATGTTATTTTTCTCTTCCTAATATGTAATAATAATCCATAATGTTACTTTACTCTTTTGCCTATTACTATTGGCACAATCTTCGCTTTCTTTTCCCAGTCACTACTTCTATTTGCATATCTTTGTATTTTGTGATTATTTTGTTCTTGCTCTTCTATTCTGCTGTCTCCAGGTACTGATCTTATTATTACTATTAGTTGGCCATACAGTCATCGTCACACACAGTAGATCACAATTGAGTTTAGACTGGATTCCACATTTTTATCCACCTATCAAGTCCTTCCCAAGGACATAAAATAGCACTTGTTGTTTGATGTTAAAAGTATTGCTGCACGCTGTAAGTCAATCCAAGTAAAGTTGCTTTCTGCAATGGACTCATGGTGATTTTGTCAATATCAGTATTGTTCAGTAGTGCTCCAGATATTTTGAGATTACACCAAAGGTGCTTATGCAGAAAAATGTGAAATCACGACGGCCAGTTCTTTAGCTGCTGTTGCATTTGATATGCATTCTTTCCCAAAACCTAGGATATTGTGATGTATCAGTAGAGTATATGTGTGGATCTAAGCAGTGTGGCTTTTTATAATAGAGAGATGAAAATTTTGTCAATATGCAGATTTTCTAAGTGGCATCCAAGATTTTGTGGTGTGGCACCCAGTATGCCAATAACCACTGGGACCACCACAGTCGGTTTATGCCATAATCTTTCGATTTCAATTTTCAGATGTTGATACTTTGTGATCTTCTTGAATTCTTTGTCTGCTATTCTATATATCCTGGCAACTTCAATTATCCAGTCATTTCTTTTTAAACCCAGTTAAATCTGATACGTTATGAGCCAGATTTATCAGTTTGTATTCAGAATTCCTGCAATATTTTAAGCTGCTCATTTTCAACAACTTTAAAACTCATTTTTTTGTCACTGGTACATGACAATTTTTACAGATGTTCCAGTGAATAATTTTGGTGATTACATTATGTCATTGTTTAAAAGATTGCGTAATCTTTTTGCATGAGCTAAGATCTAAGTTTCTTCAGCCTCTGCACAATCTGCAGTTTGAATCATCTGACAATTTTTGCATTTTTGCAAGGCCTGACACAAGCCTTGATTGCATTACTTTACATATCTTGTTCTTAAGCAACCAAAATCAAGCCTTCCAATTTGTAATGTTCTAGTATGTAAGCCATTGTCACAGTTTATCTTACTCCACTGTCCCTTCAGTCTTTTATTGAAATTGACCATGTAATCCTTTTTCCTTGCCAGCATTCTGTTCTTGTTTTCATTATATGGATGTTCATGTTTTGTTTCCTGCACCTTCCATAAGTTCCAATTTTTAACTTGCATCAATGCTTGTTCTTGGCTGCCTTTTTATGTAATCAGCCAGAAAATCACTCATGTGTGAGGCTGATTAATCCCCTAAGGGTCCTCCCCTCCCCTTTTAACTCATTTTAATAGTATTTAATCACTCTTGCATCTTCCTAATTTTTAAACTTTAATATTTACTATATTGTATAGTTAACCTTTTTCTGCATACCACCCAGGATCCCTCTTAGAGGGAGATGGCCAGTTCAGAAATGTGAAAAACAAACAAACAAACAAATAAAATTAACATTTGATATTTTTATCTTTAGGGAAATTTTTTGGGATTCTTTTTTCTTTTTCCATTTCCTCATTGTTCTCGGAACTCCCCAGGTAATCTTTTGCGCATATTAAGTGTCCTAAGTTTGTTCTGTACAAATTTCTGTAAAATATTCTGATAAATAAAAAATATTTATATTTCAAAAAAAACTGTGTGGTACACCTCAACTTTATAATTTTCTACATTTAACTCACATGTTTGGCCCAGTAATTGCTTGAAATCATCACAATTATTTTAAAATTTTCAATCTGCATCCTCTTTCACCCTTCAGGGGTTTTTTTTAAACAATTAATTTCCACTTTGAAGCTGATGCTTGTGTGATTACCCTTCTCTGCAATCATCTGGCAAGGAGGAAAAGGAATATACTTCTGCACATTAGCTTATCCCACCTTAGCAAACGAAGCCTAAAATGTGACCTGTGTATCATGTAGACATTTACATTTAATCAGTCTGTTTTGCTCTTTGAAACAATTACCTTGTTAGCATATATTTCTTTGGGATTGGTGTCATTTCATTCATTAGCAGCTTTTTAAGAGAAATCTGCAAGCTGCATACGAGTGATAAAATACCATCTCAGTTTTCCAAAACTTCACATAAACAATATTTTCCCTTATTGTCTGCTTGCAAAATTATGCCCTTTACTGAGGTGTCATTAAAGGGTAATTAAATTATAAAAGTAGTAAAATATTTCAGGGACCTACAGACATTATATACATTATATACATTGTATTATTTGTTTCCCGAATGCCATCACTCTGCTAAACAAATAATTCCCTCACCACTGTCAAACTATTCACTAGGCTGCATTACTATTACTATTAGTTTTTCACATCATTCCTATCACCCATCTCCTCCCACTTATGACTGTATGACTGTAACTTGTTGCTTGTATCCTTACGATTTATATTAATATTGATTGTTTCCTGATTGCTTATTTGAACCCTATGACAATCATTAAGTGTTGTACCTCATGATTCTTGACAAATGTATCTTTTCTTTTATGTACACTGAGAGCATATGCACCAAAGACAAATTCCTTGTGTGTCCAATCACACTTGGCCAATAAAGAATTCTATTCTATTCTATTCTATTCTATTCTATTCTATTCTATTCTATTCTATTCTATTCTATTCTATTCTATTCTATTCTATTCTATGTTCTATATTGCTGGAGGGATTGCCTTCTATCAATATCTCTTTTTAAATCCATGCCATTTCATGGATGGAAGTGTAAAACTGTTTTCTTAGTTTTGAGTTTATCTCTGAAATTATCTCTGGGGAAGCTTCCATCATAGGGTCCCTATCAATCTCTCTTATCTCTTTAAAACCAAGCATGCTGACAATTCCCCAGCCCGCACAGAGCTGCAAGACAGCACACCTTTATTTATATGCATCCAGAACCAAATTGAACAGCATACGCAGCTGGGAATTTGCATTAAAGTACCAGCCATACACTGCAGAGAAAGTATTGCAAAAATATATGTATACAATAATTACTTGATACAAAAATCTATATTGAATTCAATGGGAATGAATTCCTTTGCCATAACTCCCCTCCCCAAGCTCTAATGCAGGGTTGTTTCCCTGCCCTCTCTCTCTCCCTCCCTCCCTCCCTCCCTCTCACCTTCTGTCACCCAGCAGCCACAAAGGCTGTTTTATAAAGCAATACTTTCTAGAAACCCAAACAAATTCACAATTCAAACACCATTAGTTGCCTTTCAAAAGTCTCATGGATGGGAGTGTCCACAGGGTGTGCTAAAAAAAAGTCTAAAGGATGACCAGCTCTGTTTTTTATGTTGCTTTGTTATCTCCCCCATATTATTGACCACACTCTCTAGACCAGTGGTTCCCAACCTTCCTAATACCGCGACCCACGCCCCGCCCCCGCGCCCCCACCGTGACCCACCCTGCCGCTGCCATTTGGGTTCTTTTACCCTCTGCACATGCGCAAGGCGTGCTGTGCATGCGCAGACGGTAAAATAACCCAAATGGCGGCAGTGGGGTGGAGCGCGGTGGGGGTGCGGGTTGTGGGGCGCGATATGGCCAGGCTTGTGGCAGTGGGGGGGGAGCTGAGGATGCCGGGGTGACCCCTTGGAACTGGTCATTCGACCCCCAAAGGGGTCCCGACCCCCAGGTTGGGAACCGCTGGCATATGCGGATTGTGGAGCGCAAATGCGATAATGCGTCGGAACAAGTGCCCGACCACTCTCAGCTCAAACAGGTTTATACATGCCGAGTACTATTTTCGAGCGCAGCGGATTCCGCATGCGTGAAACGCCGTGACTCAGGACTCAGCCTTCGGCGCGGGCGGCAGTCCCGCCTCGTGCCTCCTTTTCACTCCGTTCCCACACTCAAAGCATTCTGCTGTTTCGCTAGCAAGAAAGAGCATATGCCACATGAACCAAATGCGTTACTGTACTGTATTTTTTTATTATTACCAACAACCAAAAAGGCATCCACTAAAATTTAGTGGATGCCTTTTTTACCCCTAAAGAATAGCGTTTTTACCCCCCTGGGGGTAATTACCCCCAGGTTGGGAACCGCTGCTCTAGACTCTTCCTTGGTCATGGAGCCATTTCCACACACTTTTCTTTCTGGATAACATTCATTTAGAATTTTTTTTAAAAAAAACTTCATCTGTGTTCTTTCATTCTCACCATGCATATAAGCATAACATGTAACTATCACCAGCTACTGAATGTTTAGTGACATATCTACATAACAACAATTCTTATGACCCAAGTTCCTACTTTCCCTATATGACCCTCATAATTTATGGTTTCGTATCTCTTCATGAACTCTTCATATTGACTCTACAGGAGTCATCCAGATCTCTTATATCCTTCTCCATTCCCTTATTTTCACAAACTTAACAGGTATGCATTTTTATTTCTTTCATTTCATTTGTTGATTTATGTTTTTTAGCACTTATATTCCAGATTGCAATCTTCTCTATGCCCTGCCTCCATTATGGTTTTGGTGAATTGAAGCTTTCAGTGTTGTATTTAAATAAGACAGAGAGGTTGTACTCTAACTTCCCAGCTTTAGTTGCATTTCTGCCAAGTGCAACATTTGCTTCTAACAGTAAGAACACTGGTCAGTTTTGATACATTTTCAAGAGTATTCTATAGTCCAAAAATCAATTTCAACCCCACATGAAATTTTTGTGAGCTATAGTTTAATCCTTAATCTAAATACTGTCTTACAAGCCAACATATTTGCTGCATCCAACCAAATAGAAAGTAATTACAGTATATTAATAAATTTAGAACATCAATAATAGCACGATATCAATCACGATATCAATAAACCCAAGACTCCACAGTTCAACCCCAAACTACATATTTTTTTTTCCATTTGTACCACATATGGACATCAAACATTCCAGAAAGCATGCAAATGGGAGAAAGTTGCATGTAAACAAACCTCCAATGAGGAACAACTGATTGCCTATGATTGCCCACCAATAACAATGAAAATCCCACCTTCACCAGCACCTTCCCACCTTCACCAGTATTGGAAAGCAATATACCACACTCACTAGAAATGATGGTAGATGGTATTACCTAGTTGTGTAATGAAACCACTGTAAGTAAACAACCAAGTTGAGAGACACCAAGTACCCACACATAAAATATATCTAATAGTTCATAATACCATAAATATAATGATAGACTGGATTTTAAACAGTCTATAACTATTTAGTGATGCTTTGAGCAACAAATTACTTTTAATAATAAAATGCAATGGTCTTTTATTTATTTGCATGTAAGCTATTATAGATCTCAGAGAACAGTTGATCAGTTTATCAAAGTTGATGAGAGAAGGGTTTGTGACTATATATACCTGTAAAACCATTCAGCATACTTATATTAAGAATAAATCTTCCTTAATTTACAAGGATTTGGTCCCTAATAGACTGATATATTTATAAATCACAGTGTTTTCTTATTTTCAATGAGTACAGTATGTGAAGCTTCTGTCATTAAGCCAAACATCTATTTAAAAAATAGAACAATTTCTTTCTAGGGTAATTTTCCTTTCATGTGACAAAACGTAACCTCTTTTATAAGGGAAGAATGTATAACATCCTTGAAGTGAACATTTTTTTTTGTGCTCTACATATTTTTTTATAACTATATCTTGCTGGTTACCTTTCAGGTTTTCCAGGGAAACTTTGACAATGATACTCACAGAAAGAACGTTATTGATCCTCCAATCTATGCACGGCACATAAGGATCCTCCCCTGGTCATGGTATGGCAGAATCACTTTACGGTCAGAGCTTTTGGGCTGTACAGAAGAGGACTGATGCATAGATCTGCACTTCATAGCACAACTCTTAATATTTCTAAAGATATATATATATATAAAACTCCATAGAAGAAACTGCAAAACCTGTAGGAAGTTGAATGGGCTTTTCATGAATAAGTGCTCACTTTCTGGTAGGCTGTTCTCTTTTGTAAGGAAGTCTAAGCCTGCCCTTAAAATGGTCCGATTCTGATGCATATTCTTACCTCTCTTTTTTTTTCCTTTTTCTTTTGTTCCCTTTTAAATCTGCTACAATTATTTCTCTGTTTTTCTGTGAA